>OZ014444.1:18699146-18776356 GCA_963966035.1 Acleris laterana
CGAGTCGGGCTGTTTGGAAACTGCGACGCCATACCTTTTTTGCGGCCGAATTTAAAAAAAAAGAACCGATCTGATCTCCAAAGTCATAATATGAAAACCGGAGACACTGTCAAAGCAGTACATAACAAAACATCACCTAACTTAAAGACGTCACAGCCTCACAGTTCCCATACAAAATTATTAGTCGCTTATAGAAATAGTTACCACTTCTGACCTTAAGCTAAAGCAATTGATCATCGGAGTTTCTTTTTCTTGGTTATTCCACTCGTTTAGAACCAAAATAAATTGCCCGAACTTTAACTCGTCCTGCAGAATTATTTGATCGGGAGAACAGTCACGTGTGCGACGGACAAATACTGGAAGAAGCGAATAATGTGCGGTGTTCCACAGGGTTCTGTCCTCGGACCACTTCTGTAAGACTTCTGATCCGACTGGGTACTACATGGTACCATGTTGCGAGGGGTCGGTGTAACTGTTACTATAAAGTTTTAAACCTTTGTTGATGTTTTATTATTTGATTTTCAGGACGGAGCGACGCCCTTGTTCAAGGCGGCGCATAAAGGTCACGCCGCGGTGGTTATAGAACTACTTAAATACAGACCCAACCTAGGGTTATTACCTGTAAGTTATTCAACATTAATAATATTCATTGAATAAAAATGTATACATACCTAATTCGATTTTTTCCAATAGTCTGTGTTGAACTGTTGGGGAAACCGCTAACGCCATCTAGAGCTTAGCTATAAAAAAAAAGTGTTCACTCAGTGGTTCGCTCTGTAAAGACCGCCAACGCCATCTATCGCAGACTTTTTTAAACATCTTATCCTTCACAACAAAAACGTGCCATATAACCGCTAGGTGGCATTATAATTAAACTGGAGATAACTGGACTGGCCCTGTATCCTGCTAAGACTTACTAGAAAAATAATTAAGCTTTTGGCAGGTTGACACTTGTCACTGTCATAATATTATTGCAAGAAAAAATCGAACTTGGTGTATCATGACATGCAAATGAACTTCAACCTTAGGGTGGTAGACCACATTTTTGGCCAATTGAACAAAAAAAAACATTAAAGTACTTAACTGAACACAATAATCAAAATTCCAGAACGGCCAAACAGCGCTCCACGGCGCAGCCATGTTTGGGCAGCTATCCTGCGTGAAGCTGCTCGCAAAACGCAGCGACCTGCGCCTGCGCAACGTGAGCGGGCTCACCGCTGCGCAAGCCGCGCTGGCCACGAGGAAAAATGACATCGCTGCTTACCTAAAGAGGCTGGAGCAGGGCTCGTAGCGAACCGACTAGTCTTCCGAAAGGCAGAGTTTGGTACTAGTCTTGGGGGAGGTACACTAGCGCCATCTATCCGGTATAATCAACAATAAATACCGATGACTTTGTTATTTCAAGCACAGTAGCTAGTCTGACGTGGTGACAAGCAGAACTAAAATATTCTAGAGTAATAACCACTACTGAATCATGTTGCCAAGTTTTTCTCCAAGCTAACATATTGAATGCAGTTGCACGTCTGATAGAAGTTTTTTGAACTGCTGTGCTTTTCACTCAGGACGGCAGTGTATAAAAGCTTATAATTTGCTTAAGATATCAATGACAAGTAAGTTGCGTCGATCGAGAACAGCTTTTAACGCTGTTTAGTGAGTTACATGAAAAAGGTAAACTGATTATGTTAGTCAGTTAGTCAAGACTATTCTTACAAACAATCAATTGACACTATTACCCCGGTTATAGCTTGAAATCACGGCGTGCCTCTACACTAAGACTTGAACCATCCTAATTTGTCAAGACTGGAATTTCCTTTAGAAAAAACTCGCATCATTTTGATAGATTTTTTCTTACGATTATTGAAAAGGGTCAAATAAAACGAATGGATCTGTTATAAAATCTCATATATTCCTAACGCAAAATACTATTTTGTATATCTATACATTAACACCTAGCCATAGCATAGTTTTATCGTCCAGCTTTACATCAGCCTTAGCGTACATACCTCACATACATAATAATCTAGATCTGTTTATATTCACATTACTTGTAAATTGTAGTTAGTACTCGTATATAAAAAATACCTACTTATTTTTAAGTAATCTCTTATTTTAAGCAAAAATATTTTATTTGTATTACTTATAAGGTTAAAAGGTTAAAATCGAATTTCAAAACTAGGTTTATTTCCATGTTTTAAATTCTAAAAGCCGATTTAAATTAAGTTGTATTCATAAAATAAGTACCTACAGTCAAGTCAATTTACTATTTCTGCCTTTAACATCTAATATTTATTTACAAATTTAAAGTTTAAAATATCCGTGTCAAGTGGTAAAAAAAAATATGCCCATCCAAACTGTTCTGTACATATTGTTATGAATATACTTTACTCGTATTCTAACCTTATTTTAATCTCTTTTCAAACGTGCAATTGGTGCTTATAATTATAATTCTCTTTTAAGTTTAAGAAACCAACATACAAGTACATTTTACTTTATGCTAGTCAATAACTAACGTTGACTATTTTTATTCCTACGCGTTTATCGCTATTTATTGTTAAACTTCAAAAAAAACACTGACAAGTGGTCGCATTTTTTAATGTTTTCAAGTTTTAAACACGGATGACCATTCATCTCACAGGTTGTTTACCAGCTATACTTACTACATTTTTAAAACCACGAAAAATACGATTACTGCACGCAAGTTGTTTTTGCGGTTAATTTCTAAACTTAAGCAAAACTTCATAAGGAAATGCCATGGCAAGTTTTCACGTGGCTAGAGCGGTATTAATGACATTTAGGCGGATAAGCCTTGAAATAGAAAATCTGTGTCTGGATTGTCTATTCTTTGAATACGATTGTGATTCGATTATCTATATTTTCAACAAAAAAAATCGAGGTCTTTGGTTTTGTCTTTTTATGTTAACGTCTGTCGTCCCATTACCATGGAATAGGGAAGTTACATCTTTTGAAATAGTGTAAATGTGTACAAATTGTCTATTGAATACGATTGTGTTTAAATTGCATGTTTTTATTTCCCGTTTCTTAAGTCGTTGGCTTGTCGAAACACACACACACATACAGTCACACAGACATACTCGAAAGGGGGGTGTAGGTACCATTGTACTATGTATGCGAAAAACTTTAGACGATTAAATGTGTCTGGATCTTCTATTCGTTGAATACGATTCAAAGTCGTCTTTCGTGACTTTAGCTCGGAATATCCGCAAAATACAAACAACCATCACCACCGTACCATCCTGCCCCTACAAAAGGTCATACGGATCGTCACTCTTAACGCCATGTGAAAAGACAATATTAATTCACAAAGGCGTTTATTGTTAAATAACTGCGTAAGTATTTCTTCAACTATCAAGTTAATAAATACTTGGTCGATGTTGAAATATTCCTTTAAAAAGGACCTTAACTTGTTAAATTTTTTCTTCATTTTACTATTTTTTTCCATACGAATAAATGTGTTCGAATTGTCTTTTGAATACGATTGTGTTTAAATTGTATTATTTTTATTACCCGGTTCTTAAGCCTTCGGCCTGTAAGCAAACTTGGTTAAAGCTGGAAAGGCGGGTGTTTGGCAGTTGGAACCTAGTGTCGCATAAAAAAAGATAAAAGATGTTTATTCAGTAAGTAGGCCGCAGGGGCACTTTTACACGTCAAAAATCTATCACGTATAATTGTACTATTTGAGTAATTTGTGAGACGATTAAACGTGTCTGGATCTTCTATTCGTTGAAAACGATTCAAAGTCGTCTTTCATGACTTTAGCTCGGTATATCCGCAACATTAAAAATAACTGCGTTTTGGTCGTCATCCAAGTATAAGTTTTTTAAAGGACCATCCTGTCCCTACAAACGGTCAAACGGATCGTCACTCTTAACGCTATGTGAAAAGACGTTATTAATTCACACAGGCGTTTATTGTTAAATAACTGCTCAAGTATTTCTTCAACTATCAAGTTAATGAATACTTGGTCGATGTTGGAATATTCCTTTAAGAAGGACCTTAACTTGTTACAATTTTTCTTAATTTCAGTATTTTTTTCCATACGAATTTGAGACGATTAAATGTGTCTGGATCTTCTATTCGTTGAATACGATTCAAAGTCGTCTTTCATTTCCCTACAAAATGAATACTTGGTCGATGTTGGAATATTCCCTTGAAAAGGCCCTTAATTTGTTAAAATTTTTGGTCATTTGAGTATTTTTTTCCATACGATTGTGTTTAAATTGTATTATTTTTATTTCCCCTGTTCTTAAGTCGACAGCCTGTAAGCAAACTTGCTAAAAGCTCGAAAGGTGGGTGTTTGGAAGTGGGAACATGGTGTCGCATAGGTCTGATTGTAGGTACTATGTGAGAGCAAACTTCGAGACGATTAAATGTGTCTGGATCTTCTATTCGTTGAATACGATTCAAAGTCGTCTTTCATGGCTTTAGCTCGGTATATCCGCAACATTCAAAAAATATTTTGGTCGTAAAGTATATTGTATTTTAAATCACCATCCTGTCTCTTCGAGGTTGAACGCATTGTCACTCATGAGTTTTTAGCAGAAGATTTTCATTTAAGTTTCCTGACAAAAGGGCAAGAGATCGGCGTTGTAACAAATCTCAGGAACGTACCTTAGTGTGTTACAATTATTCATTAATCGAACAATCTCTTGAGATGAGGGTTTTCGGATTGTCTATTCTTTGAATACGATCGTGATTCGGTTTTATTTTTTCTTTTCCTCTCGTTGGAGCTCACACTACATAAGTCACATTCGTTGTGTGAAAAGGAAATATTAGGTAATTTATATTTGCGATTATTGTTAAATATCTACCTACTTGCGGTGGTATCTTCAACTAGCAACTCAATAAATATTTGTTCGATGTTGAAACATTCCCTCATCATGGAACTTGCCATGTATATTTTTTGTCATTTGAGTTTTTTTTACACAAATGAATGCGTTCGGGTTGCCTATTCTTTAAACACGATTTTGGTTCACGTACCAGTTACAAATCGCAATTAAGACCGAGATAATTTGTGTGGTCGTTGTAAAATTAATTCGACTGTTTTTTCAACTTAGTAAATATTCGATCGATGTTGAAACATACATGCCTTCACGCCTGTCTCCCAATGGGGTAGGCGGAGATTATGTAACGCCAGGTGCAGAGATCTAAACACACAATTTTCGCTTCCTCTACCTTCATCAATCTCTTCATGTTGAAACAATCCCTTCAAAAAGCATAGTTTGTTAATTTTTTCCTTCTTTTCTGTACTTCTTTTCGTATGAATGAATGTGTTCGAATGGTCTAATCTTTGAATACGACTTGTAATTCAAAAAAATGTTTTAGTATCAAGGATATCCTCAGCACGCGGCATTTAAAAAAATCATGAGGCAGTTTCTGTCCTGAATATGTTTTTTAACTATTTTAAACCCAGGAATAGGTCAAATGGAGCGTCATTCATGTCGTTATGTGAAAAGGCAACACATTTATCCGACCACAGAAACCCACGAGACGTTTTCAGAAGTAGAAATGTACCATAATTTGTTAAATTATTTGGTATTTTCTTTATTTTCTGGCATTTTCTGTCCTGAATGTGTTTCTTAACTATTTTAAACCCAGCAAGAGGTCAATCGGACTGCTTTCATATCGTTATTTGAGAAGGTATTCAGGGAATTCAATTTAACCGGATATTAACCGTTTTTGTATGAAAATAACCGGTTAAAACCGGTTATTCGCATTCCCTAAAGGTTACTGAAACCCACGAGGTTTTCGGTAAATAGTAGACGCGTTTAACTACGACCATTGAGTCGCGGCAAGAGGTTAAAAGGAACTTCTTTCTTTTCAATCTTGCAGTAAGTTGTGAAACATATTCACATGTATTTTTCTTCTATCATTGAAAGATTCTTTAAGATACGTGATATCTGAATATCATATGAAATGAAACATCATATATTAGGAAGTTCTTTGTATATCTTAATTAAAAAATAAAATAAAAATGCTAAATTGAATCTAAACAAAACATACTTAAATGGATATTTCTAAAATTAACCTTTTGGCTCAGTTCATTATTTCGGCATCAGTTTGTGTAGCTTTACTGGCTTATATGCATATATTATGCAGTTCAGTTTACGCTGAGAGAAAAGGACAGAGCTTTATTAACTGCTATAGCTGTCTTTTACACTAGCCGTAAAATTAACTGCATAGTCATGTCATAATAACCCCACTGTAACGTCTAGAATATGTCCGTCGCAAGAAACTAACACAAATGGTTTTATTAAGTTATCATATTTAAAGTCGCCGTCAATAGACCTTGTAAACGACGTAAACAAATTAGTACAGTTTGACACATAACCTCAAATATTCACCAAGCGTACAATTAATAGTTATTTCATCTTAAACTTAATATGAAAATGATCTAGTGTATAAATCATTGCAAAGACCTCACTTGATCTTTAAAAATACTCGATTATCGAGTAATCATGGTGAATTGGTTTGTTTGGTTTTGTTTAAATCTTTTGCAAGTTCTATTGACGGCGACTTTATACAGGCTGTATGTAGGTAGGTGGATTTTTTATGAAAGTAGTTGGAGCTTTTTGTACCATAATGCATCATCACATATAGAACCAATCAAGTTATTTGGAACGCTCAGCTTCCTCATTGAAATTATATTACGCGAAATATGCTGTAATTCAATCTGCATAGGCACAGTGCTCTATAAAAGATAGCATACTACGGGTCTAGTAAGGCTGCGTCCATATCGCGTGTCAAATGTGGATAAAGCATTCGTCACTCTCGTAGGTGTGAGACTCATTTACGTGTCAGAAGGTGACGGATGCCTTATCCCAACTTTGTCACGCGATAAACGCAGCAATATTAGGGCCCCTGGATTCCAGTGTGGCTCTTGGTATCTCTAATAGAGTTGAGACCCTCCTATCACTATCTCCACTTCTCAGTTTAATAAAAAAAAAACACCCTGGTTTTTGGTCCACGAAGTCTGTACGGTTGTCAGATGTTGCCTGCATACTTGGGAAATACGAGAGCGTGCGTCAAATCCACCTAGCCCAACGGTCAAAAGGTTCAAATACATAAATACATAAACATTTTTATTATTTCTTCCAATAGGTTTATAATTTTGTAAATAATTTTAAGACACGTATTTACTCGCTCAATGTATTTAAGTGTTGTATCGTATTTAATCAATTGAAGTATGACAAGGAGCACGAATGAAATAAGAATATTAACATATTTACGATATTAAAAATCAAATTTTGCACGAACATTTTGTTTTAGAATAAGTGTTCTTGAAATCTTAAGTACACGCAACAAGAGAGAAATATTCAATTGTATATTCAACGCATGTTGTTTCAAAGTTTCTATCGTCATATATTGCACACTTTGGGGTATTTCTATAGACTGTTCAACAATTCATACGTTTAATGTACGAACGGTAGTCAGCTAATTATTTTGGAGTATATAGAAATGCCCCAAAATTTTAAAATGCATACAGTTGAATAGTTAAAAATCATTGGTGTTTAGTTAATACAGGACTGAATGTATGATACATAGGTAAGGTGAACAGTTGTTGAATTGTTGTTTACGTTACGGAAATATAGTTGATTTCCAAATTATTCGTTAGTTTTATTTGAAATTCCTTAACCTTTTTACCTTCTGTCATTTCCGAATAAAGTTAGTGTACTAGCAAATTTATTCACAAGTTTGCTGTCAAAGGTAAAGACTGTATATTTTACGTTACATAGGACAGCGATGTCAAAAAGGATTGGGCCTCAACGAAAAATACATATTCTACTCATTTAATGTACAAAATGCTTTATTTATTATACAAGAATTAAAACACATAATACAAGCTTTAAAAATTAGGGATCGCAATGCTTACTTTTAGACAACTTATTATACGTATTCTATTTACAATAAAAAATCAGATCTTAAATTATAATTATTTGTATAAAAATTCTTTTCATCTCTCCTTTTCACAAAACGACATTTCCATCTAATTCTTATTTTATTTAACTCGTTTTGAAATAGTGCCAAGAATAAAATGAGTTAAATGATCATTCACTGCATTCCCCCCTTATTCATAAACGCAAAATAATTTCATTATAGTTAGTAGTTAAAGTATTAATTGTCTAATTCAAACGCATATAGTCTGTCAAGAAAGTCATGACATGAAAATAATTTTATAATTGATTCAAAGAGCTAAATTAAAGTATAAAGTACAATAATAAAAATACAGTAAACAGACAAGGTATAATACTATATTTATACTGCAATTTAGCGCTTTGGATCAATTACAAAATAATTTTCATGTCATGCGCATGACTTTCTTGTCAGACTATAATGACAGAAAAGGTCACGCTATTGCACGTTTATGTTATGATATGAGTAAGAGGGTAAAACTACAAATTCATCATTACATCTAAACACGAGCACCTGCCAGGGGATCCCTGTGCGGCTATCACAAGTTGCCCACGACTTGGTTGTCGCTCGGATCTCCCTTTCTATCAAGTAAGTAACGATAGACACGCACAAGCGAGAAAATACAACTAGTGCTACAGTAAAACACAACTGATATGACTTACCGATGTACCTGCGCAGATGACTATTTTCCGAAGAGCGGGAACCAATCAGCATGATCCACGCGTTGCGCGGTTGTATTCTGCGCTATTATTGGTTATTAGTGACGCCATGTTGACGCGCGCCCGCGTGTCATTCAGTCAGCCGTCAAACGTGAGTGAGTGAGATGGAAAAAATTGATGCAATTTAATTTGCACCTTATAACTATTATGTACAGTCGACGCCATAAATATGTTTACACTTTAGTACCTTGTCTATTTAGCGTCATGTTTAAACTGCCATTTGAAATTGTCATAGCGGGTAAAGTGACGAGGTACTAAAGTGTAAACATATTTATGGCGTTGACTGTACAAGTATGATTGTGGGTTTTAATCGTGCTTTCGGAAGACATCGGAGGCGCGAACGAAGATTCACGACACGCCATATAAATTGTGTTCTACTGTACCCTTGCTGGATATCTACCTGATATTCTACCTGTTTCTACGCTAGTCTTTAGTCGCCATTGCCAACATGTCTGTCGCAGCGATGGCGAGGTGTCTGGCGCTGGGCCGCATGGCCGGCATGGTCTCCGTGCAGCACTGGAATATGGCCAGGGGCCCAGCGTACTGCGCCACGGTTATGTTGGCTGGGATCGGTGGCCGTGTGCCTGAAAAAAATTACAGTGCAACGTTATTAAATGGGCTAATAGTGACTTGCCACAAATATATTGAACATATTTTTATAGAAGTTTACATATAAAGATAAGGTTGGAGCCCCATATCACTTCACTAAAATATAGTTAAACGACCCGCCCTCGCTTCGCTCCGGTTTATGTGAGTATGATATATAGCCTTCCTCGATAAATAGGCTATCTAACACTGAAAGAATTTACGAGTTCCTGAGATTGGCGCGTTCAAGCAAACAAACAAACAAACAAACTTTTCAGCTTTATAATATTAATATAGATATAACAAGTAAATATTTGCCTGGCTTAGCGTTAGTTGACGGCGCGTTAGCGTAGTTGGTAGTGATCTTGCCTATGAAGCTAGCGGTCCCAGGTTCGATCACTGGTATGTGTAAATGTTTGTGTGATGAGCTTCAGTTCTATGTATTTACATTGTTGTCTAGTATCCATTGTACAATGCTAGAGTTTAGTCCTGTTATATTTATTTATTTAGTCTTCAAGGCTTATTCTTAGTCATAATTGCACATCTGCATTTTTATATTAAACTAGAGAAGGGAAACTAGCCAGAGAGTCACCAGATGAAGAGTAATCATCACTCACCCGCAACTGAGGATGAAATCACAGACAGGTTGCCAACCTTAGAAATCGATGCTCTTCCTTTTAAATGCTGAGCAAATAGATTTATAAAAAAAAAAAAGTCTTTAAGACTGCACCGAGCAAACGTCGAGCGTCCAGTGGCGCCCTCATTACTATTATTGTGTTTTCTAATTAACTAAATAATTTCCTTGCAATCAGACGATACATTTTTGTAGCGCAAGTAAAAACACAATTTATGGGATACGTTACAAACTTTAATAACAATTGCCCTTTGAGTAGTCAGCTTAACGGGAAAAGGTGGCCACTTTTTCCGTTAAGTTGATAACTCGGAGGTGAATTGTTATTAAACTATGTGATATACCCTATAAGTTGTGTTTTCATTTGTAGTACAAAAACCTACCGAGCAATTTCAAGAAAATACTTTAGTTTATTAGAAAACACAATAATAGTAATGAGGGCGCCACTGTACAACCGGCGTACGCTCGGCGTAGTCTTAAAGTGCTAAGTCAAAAACAGTTTACACAGAACGAAAAAGAGTTTCAAGAATATTTACCATATTTCTCAGAAAATAAGTCCTCCCCACTCTCAGCAGATGCGTTCATGTCCATACTGTCCATGGTTGCATCCAGGGTATCGTCCAGGGAGTGTGGCGGCATGAGGGCCATCATCTCCCACACAGTCAGCCCGAGGGGCCAGATGTCTGTCTTGGTGGAAATCTGACCACCATGGATCACTTCAGGGGCGCTCCAGGCTTCCGTGCCTGAAAATAGTTAGTATGGATTCTGTAAAGGGCAGTAAGAGCGTTGTAAACAAAAAGTTCTGTGGGACTCAAAACATTAAAGAGATCACAACAGGTTACTCACGTAAATAAAACAATCAACCAAATTTCCGACAAAGTTATTACTATTATTTATTAATTACTAGCTATTGCCCGCGACTTCGTCCGCAAAAAAATAAAACATAGCCTATGTACATCAGGGATAATGTAGGATTCTAAAGTTGAAAGATTTTTTCAAATCGGTCCAGCACTTTCGTTGCCTGTTCAATTCAAACAAACAAATAAAGAAACAATCAAATCTTTCTTCTTTATAATTATTAGTGTAGATTATGATTGTTTACGTGAGGAACCTTTTGTGATCTCTTTAATTAGTAAGGGGGTTAATACATTGCCAACAATGAGGACTAAAATGGAAATGGGCTCATGAAAATTTATAAATAAACAATAGGTCAGCAAAAAAAAAAAATGCACTACAAAAAAAAACTTTATGCACCACCAAACTATGCTTTTGATGAACATAATTATAGTTTATTTGCTGTGCAGGTTCGTTTTTTTTGGTTCCTGATTTTTATTTGATGCTGATTTAAATATCACCCATATAAAATATCTCTATAAATAATAATCTGGAAACACTAATAATAACATCCAGATAACAGAAATATAATCTAAGGCAAACCAGTAGTCAGTAATTAGATGACCTGCCAACTGTGAAGACTGATGAAACGCTTATAAGTTTTGCTCTTAATTTGTGATCCACTTATTATCTATTCAAACTTACCAAAATACACCACCTTCCCCGCGTTTTCCTTATCAAATATCCCATTCTCGTCCAGAGGCAGTGTGACTCCGAAGTCACACAACTTGCAGATAACAAAGTCTCCGTTGACCAGGATGTTGTAGGATTTCATGTCGCCATGCAGGATCTGCATCGTGGTGTGGAGGTAGTCGAGGGCGTTGCCAATGTCTGCTGCAACCTGGGATGATACAAAAACATGTTTTCATTTAATAAAGTTCTATGTTAGTATATGGTATATTATTGTAAATCCTAATTTACAATAAAATGATTATGCAGATGGTATTTAAAAGTGGTCAAACCCAGCTAGGTTATTACATCTATTGACTAAAGAATAATGTCTTATTTTTTGTAGAATAGAAAAAGTTCTTGTTACATCCTCAATAATTCTACATTAAAGTAATTTACAAAGCAGTTTTATTTTTCAAAGTTTGTTAAGTCTGGTCTGGTCTGGTTGGTTCTGTCTTCTTACAATTTCAATTTGAAATTAAAAGTACCTAAATCAAAAGGTGAAATTTTTCTAAGATTGCTGTCATTTGACTTTAATTATAAAAACTCACTTCATAGGTACCAAATCCCAATTTAAAATCCATTTTTTACACAAAATCTATATGCTTTTACTGAAATCTAAGTCATCCATCATATTATAATACCCTTTAGAAAGAAGAAGGCAATGCAAGTTGGCCACATTTGATATCTGCATGATTGGATAAGTATTTATTGAAATACATTGCATTACATTAAATCACGCCTGTTTCCCAGAGGGGTAGGCAAAGACCACTTCTTTCCACTTTATTGAAATATTTGTTCTTATATCCTTTCATCACAAGGAATGAGCACAGGTTTACACAGATGTAGTTAAAAGGACTGTATTAAATGCGAAGGTATGAAATAACCAGGACACTAATTGACTATCCGCCTGCTGCAGCCAGGCATACCCACTTATCATCAAATTAAATGGGATAGGGGTGTTTTTAAACAAAAAGAAATTGGCAGTTTCTGAGGGAGTTTTTCGGTATCAATTCTGTATATTTTACAATAATTTTGCATACTTTACTCTGAATGAATGATCTAACGCAACACTGAACATTATTGTATAAAAAACTTTTGTCACTTATCAAAGTAAATCACATACCTTCAAAATCTGATAAGAACTGAATGGTTCTCCTTCATCTTCTATCCTATTTTCTATCAAGTCTCCAAGGGACAAATCACACGCCTCCATGCCTAGATACAGAATCTTATCTTTACTAAAAGCTCTGAAGCCAACTATATTCGGGTGGGACATGCGTTTCAACAGGTCGGCTTCGGCTTGGAGGCGTTCTGTGTACACTGCACAAGGTTTCACGCGTTTGTTAATCATTTTAAGCGCCCATGGAGAACGAATTTGGCCTGCTTTAGGCGACCGGACCAACTGCATCACATTGACACCTGAAAACACGAAATAACGTTGAATATAGAGAATTAATTAGGCTTAGGGGAAAATAAAATAAAAGACGGTGGCCCGTGCCGTACTCCTTTTAGGCCCACTTGCGCAGACCAGAGTTAGCCCTTAACCCAGAGTTAAGCGTCTACTTTTGTACGTGGTTTGCCGCCTAACCTCGGGTTAAGACGCTAACTCTGGTCCACGCAAGTGGGCCTTAGTAGTACGGTTAAAGATACGTCCTAAAACACCAAAAAGTTTATAATTTACCTGTGCCGTATCCAAGCCGATTTAAAAACGGCGATGGTGGTATTGTGATTTTGTCATTTATATCTAAAGCTTTGTTCTTTTTCACTGGTGTTTGAAACTCACTCATTGTTATAGTTGAATAACTCAATTTAAATCAAATAGCTCAAATAAACCAGGTTCCCTTCGAAACTTTTTACGTTAACGGACGATATAAATTTAACTTTGACAATGACATTCAGAGTGTGGTGAGTGGTAAATAAAACTATGTTTCTCTAACTATAACTTTGTTTCTTCCAATTCAATCATATTAACACAAATTCTTAATTTGTTTTTTATTCTAGTTATTTAGACTTTATCAGATACAGTCTGCATAGAAAAGTATGTAACTAAAGTATGTACTACATGCGTTTTTGTGGCCACACCACAAGAGATTGGCTAAGTAAAGTTTTTGGAAGATATGTATATTATATTTTTTATCGATAGTCGTCATCCTAAAGATCAAGAAATTGCGGCTCTTTTATTTTTATTTCCTCTAATATTTTAGAAATATTTTTTTTACTTATGAAGTTGACATTTGTACACTTCAATGACTGACTAGCTTGTTGCCTTCGTACTTAATGAAAAAGAAAAAAAACACTTCTATATCTGTCATTGTCAAATCAAATCAAAGTAAACAAACAATTCAATACAACGGCTATTTTCTGTTTGCTTGTGTTTCATGTGATCAGTGTTTTTAGAAATATTTTTAACGATCTCAGAACGAACTCTGGACTTTCGTTTTGCCGCTTTGCTTTAAGAGCTTTGCACGATATTTGGTCTAAGATTTATTTTCGAACCCTTTGGCACTTCTTCTTGGACACCGATTTCTTCCTTTTTCGACGACTCTTGCTCTGCTTTTTGATAGCCACGAGAGCACTTTTGAATTGTACAATCCACGCAATGAATTCAGGCAATCCCACACGGACTGTGGAAATGGAGTATTACAAAGATTTACTTGAATTTACTTATTTGAATTAAACCGTTTGTTTACTTTGATTTGATTTGACGTTGACAGATATAGAAGTGACAGTTTTTTTTTCTATTTCATTAAATACGAAGGCAACAAGCTTGTCGGTCATTGAAGTGTACAAATGTCAACTTCATAACTAAAAAAAAGATTTCTAAAATATTAGAGGAAATAAAAGTAAAAGAGCCGCAGTTCTATGATCTTAAGGATGACGACTATCGAAAAAAAATATAATTTACATCTCTTCCAAAAACTTTACTTACCCAATTGGATTCTTGGCGGGAACTCTAAAAAAGGCGGTCAAGTAAAATTACCAATTTCTAATTGTATGATTTTTTATTGTTGAAAGTGCAATAAAATAGTAAAAACACTACTAGGAGGACATTAAAAATGGATGGAAACGAGGGGGGCGGGGATAACCCGCCCAACTCCAATAACAATAAGCGTCCTCGGCTCGTACCCGGGGACGGCGGCAACAACGGCGGCGGCGATAGTAGCGGCGGCGGTGAGCAACATAACGAGTATTTACCGTATTACAAACCGAATTATAAGAGACAATATCCTGAAAATTCAACTAAATCTGAATTTAAAGTGTTTGTGGAACACCAAAACTATAAAGACAGACTGGGTAATAAAAGTCCCATATATCTTAATCACATATTTACCACGGACGTTAAAGGTGTGATGGCTATTCAAAGGCTTAACGCAAACAAAATTGCAGTATTGTTTAAACAATATAACACGGCTAATAACTTTTTGAACAACTCTGCATTTTTGGAAAAGTATAGCATGAAAGCATATATACCAGCAACACAGATAGAAAAAACCGGCATTATAAGATTTGTTCCTGCGAATATTTCAAACAAGGATTTATATACAAAACTGAGTTCCATTTATGAAATTATTTCGATACGACGCTTCACTAAGAAAGTAGGACAAGAACGAGTTCCATTACAAACAGTTAGCATAACATTCTTATCTAATGTATTACCAGACAACGTTCAGTATGATTTATTCTCATATCGAGTCTTCGAGTATATCCCACCTTTACAACAATGTTTCAAATGTTTCAAGTTTAACCATTCCGCTAGAATATGCAACGGCAAGCAAAGATGTTCAATCTGTTCAGGTGAACATATATATAAAGATTGTGACAAACCAAATGAGTTCTGCTGCGCCAACTGCAGCGGCCCACACCTGGCCATTTCCAAACTATGTCCAATTAAGATAAGTAAAATTTTAGAAAAGAAAAGTAAAATTACATATGCAAGTGTTGCACAAACTAAACATACTGAAACCGATGAATATCCTCCATTGCCGTTGCCAAAACACCAACAAACTCAACTTGTAAATAAAAAGCCTGTACAAACTGTAAATATTCCTGTAAATTCTGTAAATAAAACTGTAAATCCTGTAAATAAAAATATAAATAACAAGCCTGTTTCACAGGCCACAAACATGCATGTCCAACCAACGGACATCAAAGCCCAGATACTCTGCAATAGTGAAGTGCTAATGGCCCTAGTACAGACATTGATAGAGCTGGGTAACAACAGTGATCCTGCCCCGATCACCACAGCAGCCATTAAAACCATGTTAATAAAAAATCTGTCTCCATAATGGATTTAGGTTCCCCTAGAGCGTCACAGTTACGCATTGCGCAGTTTAACATTCAAAGTGCTAATAGTAAGAAACCCTTATTAATTAAATTTTTGCTACAGCAGAATATTGATGTATGTCTACTTAATGAAACTTGGTTTAAAGAACATCACAATTTTAGAATCCCCAATTATAATGTTCATTCTAGAATATCCAAAAATGCACACAATGGTGTAGCAATATTAATTAAACCAGATTTGAAATATAACATTTTAAACACAGCCTTTTATGAGGACATTCAAACTGTAGCTATATCTATATCTACTGAGCGTGGTAGTTTATCTGTACTCTGTGTATACTGTCCTCCTTCCAGCGGGCACTTAAGAATAAATAGACTGCGCAATATAATTCGAGACCTCCCTAAACCTATTTTTATGAGTGGAGACTTTAATGCTCACCATATTGCATTTGGTTGCTTATCAACGAAAGGTCGTGGGCAAGACTTATATGACGTTATAGATGAATGTGATTTGTGTATCTTAAATGATGGCAGTTTCACGACAGTTAACCGTCCAAGAACTAATCCTTCATCTATTGACGTCAGCTTTGCGAGTGCATGTTTAGCACCATTTTGTGAATGGTCTGTTCATGACGACTCAATGGGAAGTTATCACTATCCCACTATAACTGTAATATCCCTGTGCATTGAGAAATACCAAATCAACCCTCCCGTTGATAAATTTTTGTACAAAAGAGCCGACTGGCACAAATATAATGAACTTTCTGAGAGAGCTTTTGATGACTTAACAGTTAATGTTGAAGACCCACTTGCTTCCTATACAGAATTTTGTATTCGCCTTGATGCCCTTATGCAGTCGGTTATTCCAAAGTTCACTAAACGTGATCGCTTTACTAGCAGACCTCCAACACCTTGGTGGAATGAGATCTGTGAGCAAAGTGTAATAGCATCATATAATGCTTTAAAACTGTACAGAAGTGACTCTACTATTGATAACTACATAAATTATAAGAAGTTAGATGCTTTAAAAAAGAGAACCATTTCTGAGCAGAAGAAAGCTGGATGGAATGACTTATGTCATTCATTTAATACGAGGGCTGCTACTTAAGTAACCGGAATCCGGGATTCCAACATTTTTAAACGCTATATCTGACCTCCATGGTAAAATTTTCACTTTTTTGAATACTGGCCGCTATATTTTTTTTTCTTATCTTACGTAGTCTTTTGTTTTTGGCGGGTTTAAATTTTAATCTCGCTGCAAGTATGGAACTCACTCGTGAAAATATTCGTGCTATGATTTATTACGATTTTCAGCGTGGTTTAACGCAACAACAGTGCATAGATCAACTAACTTCGACTTTTGGTGATGAAGCTCCATCCAAAACTACTGTGTATCGCTGGTTTAGTGAGTTCAATCGTGGACGTAGTATGCTCAGGGACGAAGTTAAGGATGGTCGCCCGAAATCGGTCGTTGTACCACAAAATATTGAAGCTGTGCGAAAACTTATCATGCATGTCCGTCATGTTACGTATCGCGAGATAGAGGCGACTATAGGCATATGTATGACGAGCATTAATAAGATATTACATGAACATTTAGCTGTGAAAAAAATTTGTTCGCGTTGGATCCCGCACAACTTAACTAAGGATCAAAAAGAGGCTCGCGTCGAATGGTGCAAGGAAATGTTGAAAAAATATAACCGTGGTGACTCAAAAGCTGTTTATAATATCTACACAGGTGACGAATCCTGGATCTATGCGTATGATCCCGAAACCAAACAACAATCAACGGTGTGGGTGTTTCAAAATGAGCCGAACCCTACGAAAGTAACTCGTGCAAAAAGCACCTTGAAGCAAATGGTGGCCTGCTTTTTTGGTATTAATGGCCATGTGGCTACAGTGCCCCTGGAGAATCGTAAAACGGTTAGTTCGGAGTGGTACACGACCATTTGTTTGCCGGAAGTATTTGAAGAAATACGGAAAAACAACCAGCGACGGAGAATCATTCTGCACCATGATAACGCCAGCTGTCATACATCACGTGAAACGACTCGATTTTTGGAAGGTCAAAATATAGAATTAACGGGTCATCCACCGTACAGCCCTGATTTGGCACCCAATGATTTCTATTTATTTCCAAATGTAAAGAATAAATTACGTGGTCAACGATTTTCGACCCGTGAAGATGCCGTCGACGCGTTCAGACAGCACGTTTTGGAGATACCTCAGTCAGAGTGGAAAAAGTGCTTTATAAATTGGTTTCAACGTATGCAAAAGTGCATCGATTATCACGGAGAATACTTCGAAAAACAATAAAACCATATTTAGCCATGTACGTTTGTTTATTTTTTCTATTCCGGTTACATAAGTAGCAGCCCTCGTAGAACAACCCCTATTAGTAAAATTTGGAACATGATTAAGATGTTTAAGGGTGTCAAATCTGGTATCAAATCTCACAAAGACGAGTTCATTTCTCCCTTTTTAGATAAGCTATCTGACAATAATAATTTAAAGGACACTAGTAACTTATTTTACTATTTTAACAGCAATAATACGAGTAATAACCATAATTCAAAATTTTTGTTAGATCCCTTTACATGGAATGAATTCACAGCAAGTCTACAATCTAGACGTAACACTAGTCCAGGCTTAGATAATTTTCCATACATAGTTATTAAAGAGCTTCATATTTCCATTCAGCAAATATTTCTTAATATTCTTAATGCTCTATGGCATAATCAAATTATCCCTGATTCATGGAAAACACAGTGTGTTATCCCAATACTTAAGCCAGATAAAGCTCCAGAGTATGCCAGTTCTTATCGTCCCATATCTTTATCTTCATGTCTGGGTAAATTATTTGAAAACATGATTAAAGTCCGACTGGACTGGTTTGTAGAGACTAATGGTATCATCCCATATGTGCAGTATGGCTTCCGTCGAGGTCGTAGTTGTGCTGACAGTTTCATTTCTCTGATCTCAGACCTGAAAATTGCAAATAATTTAAAATCACACACTGTTTGTGTATTTCTTGATGTTCAGGGAGCTTTTGATAATGTTGATCCAGCTATCTTGGTTAACATTATGTCTGATGTAGGTATACCAGGTCAACTATGTCAGTGGATCTACAATTTTCTAAATAAAAGAACTTTATATGTTAAGCATAATAATATTTTACACGGGCCTAGAATAGCTTCAAAAGGTACAATGCAAGGTGCCACACTTTCACCATTACTATATAATTTGTACACATGTGAAATATGTAAATATGTAAATAGTAGAGATGTAAATATTTTGCAATTCGCAGATGACATAGTTTTGTACAGTAGCAATCAGAATTTACAAGTTGCCATAGACAATATGAATAGAGCCCTAAACCAGTTGAGCCAATATTATGATGGCAGATTACATCTAAAGATCAATGCTACTAAAAGCAGTTTAATGATTTTTGGTGATGATGACCCAACCTGTGATATTATGTATTGCGGAGAAGCTATTAACAGAGTTAGATCAAAGAAATTTTTAGGTGTCATTTTAGATCAGAAACTGACTTTTGAAGAACATGTTCGACATGTTTCAAAAAATGCTTTAAAAGCCATAAACATTATAAGATGTCTTGCTGGTGTGTCATGGGGTGCAGATCCAAAAATATTGTCTATATTGTACAAGGCTATAGTCAGAAGTCATTTTGATTATAGTGCTATAGCATATATGAATAGCCCACATGCAAAAAAATTAGATATCTTGCAGAATAAAGCTCTGCGAATTATATCTGGTGCTATGTGTTCAACTCCCATAAGGGCCATGGAAGTTGAGACCAAAATTATGCCACTGATCTTGAGACGTATCATTCTAGCTGAAAGATATTGTCTTAAATTATTGTACTCAAATAATACCGAAATTATTAACAAGATTTTACCTCATCGAATCCAAGTGTCTGGTCCTTTAGCAACTAGCGAGGGTCTCCTGATTGGTAACTCTCCAATGTTGTTCCATATTTTTTTGGAAACTGAAAATAATTGTAGTAAAATCAGAAAACAGCGCCCATGGCCTTGCTATTCCTCCCAGTATAAAAGTATAGTACATCCAATTAAAGTAGTTGAGTCAGTCACCAATAACTCAGATATGTTACAGTTTCTATCTGAACATGAATACTACACTATATATACAGATGGAAGTAAAGGTGAGGGTTATGTGCGCTGTGCCATTTATGATCCTCAGATTAAATTTTCTCAGAGCTTTATTTTGCAGGAAGCCTGTACTATATTTACTGCAGAGGCTTACGCAGTCTATCAGGCTCTTTTACGAATTGGCAATGTATATAACTGTAAATATTTTCTAATTGTAACTGACTCTTTAAGTTTGATTCAGGGGTTAAATAATTTAAAAATTAATTTCAAAACTAACTTCATTTTGTACATGATTAAAGAATTAATATTAAAATACAATCTTAAAGGTTTAGAAATTGATTTTATGTGGATACCTTCTCATAGGGGAATTACTGGGAATGAAATAGCAGATAAAGCTGCTAAGGAAGGTATTAATGCACTCGACGTTTCTGGTTACATGTATGTACCTATGACAGATTATTTATATTCTATTAGGTTAGCTATAGGTAGGTTATGGGAACAAATGTGGAAGAAGGATCAAGAGACGAAAGGAAGATGGTACGGTAGCATACAAGAAAGCTTACCAGTAAGGCCGTGGTATAATAATTTACGCAGAGCTAGCCGTGACTTTATCACCACCATTACTCGACTTCGTTATGGACACAATACTGCGCCATCACACCTCGCAAGACTTGGAATAATCCAAAGTAATGTATGCACTTTCTGTGGAGTTGATGAAGCAACCGTTGAGCACATCATATTCAATTGTCAAAAGTTTCTTCTTGACAGATTAGTTCTTGCAAGTGAACTTAGTGAAGTGTGTCCAAATTATAGTGATTTTTCTTCCCGCCCGCCGCCGCTTAATCAATTATTAAAAGACACTCAATCTTATAGACCAATATATAATTACATTAAAAATACAGTGCAAAAAATTTAACAGTGCTAAAAAGATACTTACAACGTGATACCAGGAAAATAAAGTTGTGGCCTAAAGGTCTTGTAACCAGGCCATAAAATCCAAAAAAAAAAAAAAAAAAAAATGATTTGACAATTTGCGTTTAGAAACAGAAAAAGTAGTTCATAAATGTAAATAAATAAATGAATAAATAAATAAATAAATTTAATAAAACCTTTTAAATAAAATAATTATAAAAGCTTCAGGCTAACTTGAAAAACGTAATGTTTGCGTAATGTTCATTAATTTGAAACGGTTTTGTAAAATGAACGTCAACACAACCGACGCAGTGGACGATAATTAAATTGCCAAGGTAGGTACTATATTCTCAGTTTATGTATGACGTCATAATCGCTATTTCAGCGAAATGTGCATAATAATGTAAATCAAACCCGTTAATAGCCTCTCATGAATATTGCATCCAATTTGACAGTTCGTTCATGCAACTGCTTCATAATGTTTCGGTTCAGGGCCCTCCTAATGATCAAAGATTTTTTTTCAGTTTAAGGTTGAAACTCCGTTTCGATTCTTTACATAAGACTTGGTAACTGTGGGTGTTGAATTCCGTGTAGAGGCGATGTAATCGGTCTCGGCGTGAGGCAGGCTCGTCGACGATGGGGCGTCGTCGAAATGAAAGTGCCAAGTTGTGAATAGACGAATGTAATTCAACACACCAAACGTAAAAGATATACTACAGAAGATGAGTACTTCGGACAGGACTTAATCACTCCAAAAATCTAACAAATTAACTTAACTCTTGCGATTAACATTCACATATCACTTGTCCGTATCAGTCTGACTGTCTGTGGCAATGTTGCCAGCCTTCGAGGCGAATTTAAGTCGCCACACCACCCCCCCACGGAGAAAAGAACACGGGGTTAAAAAAAATTTAAAAATATAAATCTTAATAATACAAAAAATAATATTTATAAATCTAAAATTTGTTTGAAACGAACCCTGCGTCCGGATCTAGTAACGGGCGCTAGGGGTTCGTCTGGCGCGGGAGGCGGCGAGGTGCGAGCCGCAGGCGTTGGGGTTCTGGCCGTAGAGTGCGGCGGTGTGGTGCGAGAAACTGCTGTCGGAGGGGAAACGGCGGACGGTGCAGGTGCGCTAGTTACGCTTCCGGGTGTCGTTTGCGCGTCCAACTCTAAAAGAGCGGGTTTTACGCGGTCGACGCTGACTGTTACATCTTTTCCTTTAACTTGCAATGTCACCGTTTTATCAGTTCGTCTGACGATGAGGTGAGGTCCGGTGTACGGAGGTTGGAGAGAGCGGCGGGTCGTATCGTCTCGTAAGAAGGCATGCGTTGCAGTAGGCCACTCCTTGAATATGAACGTTCCGGGCCTATCGTGGTGTGACGCGGGTACTGGCCGGAGCTGTGTCATTTGGGCGCGTAAGCGGTTGACAAAATCCGTTGGGTCGTCTGTGGACGTCTGCGACGAGATGGCCGGCGCGATTAGGTCTCCGGGCAAATGCAATGGTTCGCCGTAGACAAGTTCCGCCGCAGAAGCCTTTATATCGTCTTTGACAGCACTACGGATGCCAAGCAAAACGAGTGGCAGGGCACTAAGCCACGAGTCACCATGGCACATTAGTGCTGCCTTGAGCTGCCGATGCAGTCTTTCCACCATTCCATTTGCTGCCGGGTGATAAGCTGTTGTCCTAATTCGCCGAATTCCGAGGAGTTTCATTAGGCGATTGAACAGGTCCGACTCGAACTGGCGTCCTTGGTCAGTAGTGATGGTGCTAGGGACGCCTAACGGGCTATCCAACCGCTGATGAGGGTGTTGGCGACCTCTTCGGCTGTAATGTTAGACATGGGCCAGGCCTCAGGCCAACGCGTGAATCGGTCTACTGCAGTTAAACAATAGCTGTACTCACGATTCATGGGTAGAGGGCCCACAATGTCTATATGGACATGGTGGAAACGGCTGGATGGGCAGGTGAAATGGCCATAAGGCGTGCTAGTGTGTCTGGTGACTTTGTTGCGTTGACAGGGAATACAAGTGCGGGCCCACGTTTGGCAATCCTTGTTCATACCGGGCCAAACAAAACGCTCCGCGACCAGGCGAATTGAAGATCGTACCCCTGGATGACTTAAATTGTGAAGTTTGTCGAAATGAGCTCGTCTGAAATTTGGAGTCAGGTACGGGCGTGGTCTGCCGGTAGACGTGTCACAAATTAGTACGACGTTGGAACCAGGCACCGCTGTTTTTTCCAATTTTAGGGATGTGTTGCTGGGGTCTGCCATCAATTTCACCAGGTCGTCGTCCTGGTGCTGAGACTGGGCCAGCGCGGTGTAGTCCTCGCCCAGGTGAACAGCCTCGATGCGGGACATCGTATCTGCGACCACGTTTTCACTACCTTTAATATAAACAATATCGGTGGTGAATTGTGATATAAAAGACAATTGGTTCAACTGTGGTGGGGGAAGTTTCTCGCGGCGTTGGGAGAATGCATAAGTCAACGGTTTGTGGTCGGTATATATGGTGACGTGTTGAGCTTCCAATATATGTCGAAAATGCTGTATGGCCTCGTACACTCCCAACAACTCGCGGTAATATGCAGGCCATGTGGTCTGTCGAGGAGTAAGTTTCTTGCTGAAGAAGGAGAGAGGTTGCCAACTACCATTTACCTTTTGTTGGAGGGCGCCACCGACATGGCTGCTGGATGCGTCAGTGAAAAGACCGAGAGGTGCGTCAGGAGAGGGATGTGCAAGAAGGGTTGCCTCTGTGAGGCTTTCCCTGCACTCATAAAATGCGCTTTCTGAAATCGGTGTCCAAGGTACGGGTTTAGCGCCTTTTAGGTTTGGGATGGTAAGGAGCTCAATCAGGGGAGCTTGGTGATTTGCGGCCCTGGGTAAGAAACGACGGTAATAGTTTATCATACCCAAGAACCTTCGAAGGCCAGATGCGGTCTTCGGCAAGGGAAACTCTTTGATTGAGTCGATCCGCTCCTTAGGTGGTTTTGTGCCAGCTGACGAAATTCGGTAACTGAGGAAGGTAACCTCTTCAGCTCCAAGCACGCACTTCCCACAGTTGACGACAACACCGTAAGCGGAAAGGCGTTCAAACAGCAGACGCAGGTGTTCAGCGTGTTGCGGAGCATCGCGGGAGTAAACAAGGATGTCGTCAACATATGGGAAACAAAAATCCAGTCCACGCGTGACTTCGTCTATAAACCGTTGGAATGTTTGGCCAGCATTACGGAGGCCAAAACTCATGTATGGAAATTCATACAGGCCAAAAGGCGTGATGATGGCAGTCTTACATATGTCGTCGGCGTGAACTGGAATTTGCTGGTAAGCTTTTACCAAATCAATGGTACTAAAAATAGTGGCACCTACCAAATTATGGGCGAAATGGCCGATGTGCCTAACCGGGTACCGGTCTGGAATAGTCCGTGCGTTTAAAAGGCGGTAGTCCCCGCACGGTCTCCAAGTAGCGTCCTTTTTCGGCGCCAGATGTAAGGGTGACGCCCAGGCGCTGCTCGAAGGTCGCGCGGTGCCGGTCTTAATCATGTCGGCGAATTCGTGTTGGGCAATACGCAGCTTATCTGGGGCGAGGCGGCGCGGTCTGCAGGACACAGGTGGTCCGCTGGTCGTCTTAATGTGATGCACGGTTTCGTGTTTCACTATGCGCGGGAGACCAGGTGGTCTGGCTACATCTGGAAATTCAGACAGAATCTTATTAAATTTAGAGTCACCATTCGCGCTTATAATGGCTTTGACGCTGAGTTGGATCGCATTGCCAAATTCTGCAGGTTGAGATAAACCTGATATCTGATCTACTAGCCGTCCGCGTGCACAGTCAGGTAATAGGTGGTAATGCGCAAGGAAATCAGACCCGATGATGGGAGTGTCAACATCACAAATGACGAAATCCCATCTAAAGTCTCTATGAAGCCCTATGTTTATTGTAAGTCTGAGTGGGCCATAAGTAGGAATAGGTGTGCCATTTGCAGCGACTAGCTGGTAGTTGGCAGTTTGTACATGGCCCTTGAGTTGCTTGCGTGGGAAACATGAGATATCGGAGCCCGTATCTATCAGGAACTTCAGCCTTGAGTTGCTATCTGTTATAAATAAACGGCGACTTACAGATATTTCGGGGCAGTCAGCAGTGGTCGCCATTACTGACTGCGCTGACCGTTTTCCGCTTCTGGTGTTAAACCTTTCCAGGTACAAGGTGATGTGCAGTGCTGAGCATTATGTTGGAATCTGCGATGGTACCAGCACAGTCCCTGACGACTCTTGGAACGCGAATGGGCCCGAGGATGCGAAATGTCCCGCTGTTGTCCTCTACTCGGACGCTGGATCGCAGCAATCTGGCTAGCTAACTGGTCCAGCCGACGGGTGACAGCCAACAACGGATCTTCAGTTGAAGAAACACTGCAATTGCAAGTTAACGAGGTTGAGCATACTGTTTGAGGGCCAGGGGGTATCTCTATGATTTTGTCTGCTAACTCTGCTACCTTCCCTAAAGGCAGATCAGCATGGGAAGTAAGGATGGCTTGCACAAACTGTGGAAGCCTCCGCATCCATAACTGGCGCAGAATCATTTCATCCTGAGCTCGAAAGTTTGGTCCTGCCAGGGAGCGTAAATGTCTTAGGAACTGGGATGGTTTCCTTCCGCCAAGCTGTTCATCACCCAGGAGCTGGTTTATACGTTGCTCCTCACATATTGAAAGGCGCTTAATCTCTGCTTTAAGAAAATCATATAAATCTTTCTTAGGAGGGTTGCTGACAATATCTTCAATCACTGCCATATGTTGGCCAGAAAGTTGTGCAATGATATAATTGTATTTAGTTTTGTCAGCAGTTATTCCGGCCAACTCAAAATTTGCCTCCGCTTGTGCGAACCATATGGCTGGGCGCTCAGGCCAGAAGGGAGGCAATTTAACAGAAACTGCATGAAGTGCAGGGGAATGTGTTGTGCTCTGTGGGGGAGTGATGTTTTGATTGTCAGACTCGTCAGGCATTGTGGACAGAGAAAAAGAAATTAAAAATAAATAACACAAGAATTGATCCACTTATACAAAACGTTATCTAAATGACCTGAATATTCAAAAGAATGATGCTAATATAATAAAGTTGAATCTATGCTTATGTACATGTAAACAAATGATAGGTACTTAGTATGAAACTAATGGCTGTTTTTTTTTTTAAAAAACAAAAAGACGTAAATATACTGGAATGTCTACTAGCTTTAACATTGTTTGACTTTACGTGGGCAAAATATGTAATTCCTAATTGAATATTAAGAGAAATCTGCACTAATTTAAGTAACTAAACAAAGTAAAGTAACCTAACAACAAATACATAGAGTTCGAAAATGTCACCAATCCTGTTTGACGTTGACGTTTGAGCAGATTAAAATAACTTACAGTTTGTTCCAATTTACTAACTAACGCATGAAACGGAACGCAGTCTGTCAGGTGTCACAATGTATTTTGAATTTTCCGCCAAAATGTCGAGCGTCTCAGGGTCAATGAACGGTCGGCGAAATGATTGCACTAAACACTTTATTTAGTCAATTTTGCACATATACGACACTTTTAAATATTCAGGTTCAGATGGAGATGATATGATCCTGTAGAGCTATCGGACGATAACGGCGGACGACAGAGTAGGTACTGGGCTCAAGGACGGCTGTATCCTCCAGCATACGCTTTTCACCGTCGCACCGTCGGTCCTCGAAGTTGCTCACGTATTCCATTCGGGGTCACCAGTTGTGGGTGTTGAATTCCGTGTAGAGGCGATGTAATCGGTCTCGGCGTGAGGCAGGCTCGTCGACGATGGGGCGTCGTCGAAATGAAAGTGCCAAGTTGTGAATAGACGAATGTAATTCAACACACCAATCGTAAAAGATATACTACAGAAGATGAGTACTTCGGACAGGACTTAATCACTCCAAAAATCTAACAAATTAACTTAACTCTTGCGATTAACATTCACATATCACTTGTCCGTATCCGTCTGACTGTCTGTGGCAATGTTGCCAGCCTTCGAGGCGAATTTAAGTCGCCACACTAACCAACGAGGAATCAAACATACCCAACCGTTTGTTAATATCTCTTTACAAATCATTTAAATCAATTATTATTTTTCACACAAGTATAAGTAAATCAGTTTATAAATAATGTTTCTGCCGCGTTTCTTTGGCAGGCACTTTCTTATACATAATATAATTATTCATTCTAAATTCTTACGTTTTTCTTTCCCGCCAATATCAACCAAACAGATCTTAGACAAGACTTCAAAATTTGAGACCTGAGGTTATTCCTATCAGCCCGGTTGCTTGTGCCCATTGCTGCCCCAACAAGCAAAGTATTCCTATAAATAAAGACTATAAGT
The DNA here is from genome assembly GCA_963966035.1 of Acleris laterana. Taxonomy (NCBI): domain Eukaryota; kingdom Metazoa; phylum Arthropoda; class Insecta; order Lepidoptera; family Tortricidae; genus Acleris; species Acleris laterana. The sequence continues at coordinate 18,726,280 of OZ014444.1, forward strand.
ACTTTTTTACTAATAACGTTCCTATAGAGACATTGACGTTGAGCCATATACTTATAATAGCATACGATAAGCGGTAACATACTCAAGAGCATTCATGTTTATATTTCAGCCTTATAGTTTGCTACAAGATTGTAGCACTAAACAGTTACAGGATACTTATACTTATAGTAACATTTCACCAGCGTAGATAGTCTTAAGATCATTTGGTTTTATTTTACAGACTTCTAGTTACCTACAAGATCGTCTTATAAGACAGTTATAGATTTAAGTCTCCTATAACAGTTTGCAGAAAGATCAAATAGGCCTGAATAATATTTGATCTTATAGTAGCATTTTGTAAGAGAATAAGATATTATAAGATACTAAGCTGAGGTTATTACAAGTCTACATCGCTATTAGTCTTGTCCAATGTTCTTATAAATGAAATTGTACTTGGTAAGAGTCTTATTAGATGAAATAATCTTATAAGTTATTTGATCAAACACCTTACTAGTAAACGTTTGGTATTTTTTGCTGAATCATTTGTTCGAATTTGTATTGGGAAAGTCGTTTAAAATGGATGTAAGCGAATGGAAACGATTTAAAAGGAGCGGCAATTATAGAAGAAAAGTGAGAAAATGTAATACAGAATTAGTAACGCCCAATTTAACGAAAACAAGTTCATCTGTATTAGAAAGTGAACCTGGTGCGTCAAGTGCAAATACAACTGAAGAAAATAAGGGTTCCGCGGTGGAGTGTGGAGTGTAACTCGGATAGCGAACGAGATGAATACGACTTTGACTTAGAAAAAACCACAGAGTATGAAAAAAATTGTGATTTGGTTGAAGATATAAGAAAATGGGCTATAAAATTCAATATAGGTACCTCACCGAGCCTTAAATGAACTATCTGCTGTTGTTAACAAAAGATTAAGTAACGTTTTACCAAGAGATGCACGGACCTTATTACACACTAATAAAGAAATTTCAGTTGTTTCGGAAGTAACATAGACTACAACGATGAAAAGAGTGACGTTACTTACAGTATTCTGTATGAAATCTAAATAATAATATTATGATGTTCTAAAACTTGGTTGATACTGATTGTGTTTTTTTTTAATAGCAGTAGTAACACTCATCTTCCATGTAATGATTGTACACGAGCATATATTGGCAGCCTTGACACCACAATTGTTTTATATTAAGTAGTTTCTTAATATTGATTACGTTAACAATAAAGTGGGGATTCATTCTTGAATCAGTGAATCGTCCACATCCATAACACTTTTCAGATAGGGTAAAAGGGTAGGGTAGGGTAGGTTTCATAAGGTCATCTTTACTTAAAAAGCAGTCAACGTCTAAATATACCACCATTTCGAAAAGAACTGAAAAGACAACAATAATTTACATATTTAAAAAAAGCATGACAGGTAAACTAAAATTGTCTCATTGATGATTGTAATCTGTAATCTAGTGTATTTCATACGGGATGAATTTAACAAATGGTACGCGATATAATCCGTTTAAGTAGTTTTATTTAAATTTGTAACCATGGACAACCAAACCGAAACATTACTTTTAACTTAAATTAACTTTCTTAGGATTCATAGATAGTAAGAAGATTTCGTGAGGAACCCTAATACGTTTTAATATGGCGGCAAGTTATCTGGATTAAAACTGCTATAAGTGCAAATTTACTTATAATTGTCCTATAACGTACCTACTCAATGCAGAGAATTTTTAGAAAATGGCGGATGTTCTTAATAAATGTGGTAATATTATTTTAACAACATATATGATATGTACCTACACTTTTTCCATGGGCATTGTAAAATTAAACAAATTATGGTTGACATTTACAATAAAAATGACTTCCCCGGTAAATTCACACACTATACATACAGTATTTTACAATACTTACATAATGCTCTACACTATTACAAATTATATTAGTTAGATTAATAAGAAAAATAGGTACTTACGTTTGTTTTTTAGTATTTATTTCCCACAAACACACCACACCCACCGGCCGAAACAACGGAAAGATGTTTACAAAATGTACTTAAAACTAATAACTAAGTATATTAGTAGTGCGTTATAAATAAGATTGCTTTAGTATTATGCTCATGCGAGATACTTATAAGAGTTATAAAACTTGTAAATGGGTAGTCTCAGAACGTTATAGGAGCAATTGTACTCTGGTAGAACTTCTGTAAGTGTATTATAGGGCCTAGTGACTTTCTGCTAGTTGATTATAAGATGGTTATAAGAAAGCAATGCTCCTATAACTGCGCCCATTTCCCTTTTTGTAGCAAACTTCAAGTATCTTATAAGTACAATAAAAAATAGGCTTGAGAACACTATAAGTACTGATTTTGCTTGTTGGGACTAGTTCCTAAACTTTAAAAATGAATAAGTACCTATCTACATAAAAAAAAAAATGTTGGTCATCAAGCCTGTTCCTAAAAATGGTTATAGAATGAATTATAAAATTGTGAAGGACACCTACCTACTATCCTAATTGATTAATTTTATTATCATAGCAAACGTACCTACTTGCATCTTTTTAAACTTAATTGCATATAGGTATTTAGGTGATAGACAGACAATAGGTACATGTAGGTATGTCTAAAACACGTAAACGTTTAATGCAGTGTAACATAATTATGCCAATTATAGGCTTGTTATTGCAAAAATGTAGCTACTTCTGTAATCAATCATATTTTTTACCGATTTGTAATATATTCGCCTCAATTAATGCATAGTGATATTTAAATGCTACAGACAGACAGGCGGACATCCCTACAACATCATTAAAAAGGCTATTCATCGAAACGGTTTTAAAAATATCCCGGACATAAGATACGTGTCCTTCTTTCAGTGCTAATTACTCAGCAACGGACTAACTTACTTTTATAAGTAAGGTCTTCAACGGAATGCCTCTATACTAGTAATTTCATGGGTTGTCTTACCCCCGCACCGAAGTACAACAATGCGAACACTACTGTTTTGCAGATGGTTAATGGATAAGATCATAAGATGGTGGTAGCGATCCGGACGTGCCCTTCGGCTGGCACAAGCTCCAACAACTCTGCCTTCCTTAGCACTTTTAATTCTACACTATTAGTAATAAGGTTGCTATTGTTATTGTTTAGGTTTTATCTGAGATACAGCCTATTAGCGGAAGTAATAACTATTCCTCCCCAAAGTCAAGTGAGGTTTTCTAAATCGCAACAAGCGGAAAGATGCGTGACCCCAATCGAAACTTAATTAATTGCTTGCCTGATTAGTAGTAATTAAGGATAACCGAAGCCGATTAGCATAGAAAATCGTTTCGAAGGATAAATCAATATTTTCAGCGCGACACACACACACACACACACATAAACTCCCGCCTTTATTTCTAGAGTGGGGTAGGCAGAGCTACAGAATTTCCAACAACTACTTATACATTTTTTTTGATAATTCTGAAACCACATTTTGCACACTTAGGCGAAGAGTGTATTAGTGACAGGTTGCAAGCCCATCGCCTAACAGTAACACGCTTTTATTACCTTAGCCGGCTTTTACAACATCCTCGGGAAGACTAAACTTGGAGTGGCACTATTCTAAACCGGCTACCACACGGGACACACGGTACACTAAAATAATAGTCACAAATGATACAATAATTAAAGAATACAATTTACTCAGTAGGTATGAAACGAGTTGAATACGTTCCCTTACTTTTACAAGTATGAGTCTACAACACCACACGACTAGGAGAATGCATTGGGCCATATTGCCTTTACCGTGTTATTGTATTGTTTCTGACTCAGCCGCCATTACTGTCAAGTGAATAAGAGCTATTAAAACGTCGATAATATGATAACACGTCAAAAGAAGTTGAGAAGAAGCATCGCAAAAAACTTATTATAGTTTAGTAGACGTAAAGAGAGCTTTAAAAACTCAACTGCTGTTTGGGTAATGTCGTCAATATAATGTTAGTTTGTTGGTTCATGTATATTTCATTTACTTCGCTAATATCACATTTTAAAAAAAGTACGAGCCGAATTCAACGAGACACGCCCTAATTCTACAAGCTCTAACTTCACAAACTCTACACTTTAGTCAGAATATGTGGCTTGGCCGTTTCGCTACCGTCGCTTGGGCGTAAAGTGAAAAATGTATTCACTGTTCGTTACTTTTATGTTATACATACAATAGTTCTAGTAGTAACGAAACGACCAAGCCACATACTGGTATCTATATATTTTATGTGATTTTTTGACGACATTTTCGCAGTTCAACTTATCAACGCTATCGAAACTATCCAAAATTTATAGGCTATCGTAAACTTTTAGGTAAGAAATAACAATCATAAAAACCTAGTCACAGCATTGCTCGAATGAGTCAAATGATAAGACGCCATAAGTCCTATCTTTTAAGTTTGCAAATTGTCATAATTAAGTTTTTCGCCAGCCTCCCCAAAAGCCGTTTGGCCTACCACATGCGCGTGCGCTGCAGTGGTAGAGTGCGCACCGCGACGGGCGGTCACGCGCAATGGACAACACGCCGATAACGCGCGGCTTTAGGTGAGTGACAAGACAATCATAACAAATAATTGTTATTAATAATAGAAGCACCTTCGATATAATAGCGACCTCACTTTCGGATCTGATGACGTACGTCGATCGATTTTCAACAAGCATAGCCTAACAATCGACCCGATCAAACCATTTCTTTACAAAATCTGCTTCTGAATCGGGTCATCCGTTTGGCAGTTACGATTCAGACGGACAGATACACATAATAAACATCTTTTTTACATACATAACTCACGCCTTTATTCCCAGAGTGGGGTAGGCAGAGCTACAGAATTTCCAAAAACTATAAAAACTTTTTGATAATTCTGTAACCACATTTTGCACACTTAGGCGAAGATGTTTACCAGTGTATTAGTGACAGGTTGCAAGCCCATCGCCTAACAGTACTACACGCCTTTATTACCTTAGTCGGCTTTTACGACATCCACGGAAAGATACGGAGTCACATCTTTTTTTTTCGTTAATAATAACAATTGTTTTTTATAAGCCTGTTTTAGTGTTGGTATAGTATTTACCCTACAGTAGGTACAGGGTAAAGGTCACTTTTTAACCGACTTCCGAAAGAAGGAGGATAATGTTTTTGATCTGTATGTATACATAGGGTGATGGACACTTTATTTTTATTTTAAAGATGATGAGGCTTATTCATATGTTTTGCAGCAATCAATTTAGGACCGTATGAAATTTGAATTAAGAGTTAAGTGTCCTTTAGACGAGCCTGTCAGCTAAAAGTGTCCAACACTGGTAGGTACCATCACCCTATGTGTATTTGTGTTTGTATGTGGGTGTACATGCTTGGTTCCTTGTCCTGTGTACATATCACTATAAGTTTCTCGCGTGATAAAATGTGAATAAACTAACTACGGTATTCTAAACCATATAAATATTACATAAACATAAAGTTCAAAAGCAATGAGCTCTAACACTCGTATTTATAGTGCAGAAAAGTAATTACTTGAGTATTAGTAGTGTCAAAAGTCATATAAAAATCGATGCTTAAGTCATCACTTTTACTCAAGTTTTTACTTTTCTGCACTATAAATACGGGTGTAAAAGCACAAAGATCCTACTTAAATTATAAATGTGTAAGTTTGTGTGTGTGTCTGTGTTACTTTGTTACTCCTTCAAGCTGCAACGGCTGGACGGATTTGGATGAAATTTTATATGGAGATAGCTTATACCTTGGATTAACGCAGGCTACTTAAAACCCGGAAAATTTAAAAAAATCTAAGTGAATAACGATAATCTAAATCTACGCGGACGAAGTACTCTATAAAGTTTTATTTGCCAGTTTGATATAGTTACCTCTTTACACGCGTTTAACATAAACTACTGAACTGAATCGATACGATGTTATGCTTACAAGAGCCGTGTTGTGGTACACGCTCGTGCTGCCAGGGAGTTTACAATATAACAGCACCTACCCTTACCATAAGTTACAATGGGCTATTCCCAGTTGTCCATAGCCCTTTGTCCACACTGTGGACAACTGGGAAAAAAAACCCAGTTGTCCACGCCCTCGAAATTATGTGGGCATTTCACACTCTTTTATTTGACTCAACTGTGTTAGTTTAATATTTACTAACTAGCGACCCGCCTTCGCTTCGCTTCGGTTTATGTGAGTTTTCTATAACACCCGTACGTACATAAAACAGAATTTATTATACATAAAAACCTTCCTCTTGACTCTATATATAATAATAATAATGACCATGCGCAACCTTCAAAAGTACGCGAATATGGAGTAACAATGGTAAATTGATTTGTTTATATGAGTGACCGAATGAATAGGAGCAGAATTGTCGGATAAATTCGTATTTATCTTATTTACTCAATTAGTTTCAGTGCCCATCAATAAAAATAAAGATACTGTAAATAAGTTGATTATTAGTTCGCCATTGTTAATCTTAAAGTTTCTTTACCATATATATACCTATACATACATACATTAAATCACGCCTGTTTCCCAGAGGGGTAGGCAGAGACCACTTCTTTCCATTTGCTACGATCTTGACAAATTTCTTTCGCTTCTTCCACATTCATATATCGAGTCATGCACGCACGTCGGTCGGTTTCGGGTACTTAAGATTCGGCCCTTTTCCAGTATTTCTCCGATTTGACTCGAAAAAGTACGCCTAGGGCGGCCCCTTCCGACCCGTCCACTCACTTTTGATCTGTATCTATTTACCAATTAACTGATAATTGGTTTTTTGTGCAACTTTATTTAGTTTACATGTCAAACATAAATTAGTAATGATTAGCAAGGATTTCCCGTTAATTCCACTCTAAAAACCTGTATACACTACAATCGGATATCAAATCTTTGAAAGAACTACCGGTTTAACCGAATAAGTGCTAACCGGATAACGGAATATTCATCAGTTTTCTTTTTTTCATTTCGTAAAGCAGGATACAACAAAAGGGATACGTTTACCTTAATAGTTACTTTATTATCACTAGTTTATATCTTACTGTTGTCGTATTCAGACGAATATTGCAACAGAAACGACGTGTTTATGTGAAAGTGCCAGTAAGTAAAGTTAATAAAAGCGTGTTGATATGCCACTTATCTATATAAGGTAATGTTTTCGTTATGTCAGTTTATTTGTTTTAGTAATTTGTGTGCCGGAAGGAACATTATGAAACTTGGTTTTGCTCTTACTGACAATTTCGTAATTCAAGTTTTATTATTATAATAAATTATGCACTTCAAAAATTTTGTTCAATTGAACCTTGTTTTTTTTGTTGTTTATCGTCGTCTAGTACCTACTCATAGTACAAGCAGAGCTTAGTTCTGGGGTCCTAGTGAAAAAAAGTATATGTCTCCTGAAAATCAAGTGAAAAAGGGTTTAAGTCGAGTATACTCTGTTTATATTTATACCCTTTTTAGTACGAGTTAAGTCGACTTATATCCTTTTACACTGGGACTCCAGAGTTTAGGACTAACTAGTTAAATTTATGTGAGATTGTCAACTGATATTTATTTAATTATGATTTAATAGTTCGTTTTTTTTTATTATTTGATTGAAAGTTTGGGTTAACAATAGTAACTAGCAGTAGACAGTTTTTTCACCCGATATACATATATACATAAATTCACGCCTTCGTTTAAAAAAGAGAACAGTTGCAGTAAATAATCAGGATTTTTCTATATTACATATTTTCTGTCCATTCCTTTTAGTTCACTATCCACTTATATGTATAGAGAGAATGACCTCTCTACATCTACAGATGTAAGAGGTTCGTATTCGTAAAGTGATACCTAATATACTAATTATGTACCTACTATCGGAGGATAGAGGTATTATGTACTTACTGATATATATATAACAAAAACTGCATATATTTCTATATATAAATATTTACTCGAAATTTTATAAAAGTCTTATCCATCTTATAGCTTTCGTCATCTTGCTTTGGCATGCCGGGATACCCGGTCAAAAATGTTACACTAACAAACAACTGAGAGAAATTAGAATGTACAGTTAATTCTAGGCATATCTTCAAGACCGTCTACAATTGTAGTCTATCTTTAGATCAGCTGGTCACTGACTGAGATACCTAGATAGATAAAACATATTCGCACTTCATTATAAAACAGCATACATCCTAAAGTTTCATACAGTTTCACAAAATCAAAACGGCTAAATATTTTCTAGATTATTATGGACTTTACGCTCTTTCAAATCCTGTTGTTTTTTAATGTTAATGTATGTAATTAGCGTGGTTCCGAAAAAAACTAGGGCGTATTTTATTACAGTTAAAGTTATCTTTTTTTTAAAGTGAGGTTCCGGAGACGATTGGCTAGCTTACGATATTTTTTTTTTTTTTTTTTTTTTCACGAATTTATTTTCACAGCATTCATAAAATTAGCTATAAAAATAACCTAGATTTGTTCCTATCTCTTTCTAGTAAAATAGAATTGAACATGGAGTTTATACGGCCGACCTGTTATATGACGTCACAGTGCATATCAGGTACAGTCGATGCCATAAATATGTTTACACTTTAGTACCTCGTCACGTTACCCGCTATGACAATTTCAAATGGCAGTTTAAACATGACGCTAAATAAACAAGGTACTAAAGTGTAAACATATTTATGGCGTCGACTGTACATATCTCTGTCTAATTAGCAGTTTAAAATGCTTATGTCATCCATACTTCTTGGCCGTTTTTTACGTTAATTTCACTTATAGTAATTTTTTATCCATGTATGTTCTCTAATTAGCGATAAGTGTCATGAAGAAAAAGTGCGATTATAGTAAAATATTACAAAAATAATTTCACTGAGACACAGGCACAGACAGGTCCATGGTGGGACCGGGTTTTTTGTTTTTCAAAAAGGGACTAAAACAGGCCATATAATGACACGAGATGTTAAGGATGTGTTTCCACCAGAGCTGTGCGAAACGAAGCGGTGTTAAAAAATCCACCAATAGGATAGTGAGCCAGGTAAAACAAAATAATCCTATTGGTGAATTTTTCCTCGCAACACCGCTTCGCTGCCTCGCACAGCTCTGGTGGAAACGCAGCCTAAGCCACCCAAGCGGCGCGAGAATTATCGTACAATAGGTTACAATACAAGTGAATCTAATATGACTACTTATGTTAAACAGTGCAAACGTAACCAGGAAACATTAAGTTTGTATGATAGGTGCAAATAGCTCAATTCCTTCTTAAACGTAAATTTTCAAAACTGCCTATATCCTGTGGCCGAAATACATTCATGAAGGCCATCCTTCTTTTAAATCAAATCAAATCAATCTTTATTTGCGTAGAAAAAGGGTAGGGAGGTAGTTACAAATTATTGTTACAATTGAGCCGCCTTCTTCAGCTGTCGATGCACAACATGCAAATTTATAGTGCTAGTAGCTAGCAATGCTTAGGGACTAGGTAGGAACACATGCATCATGCACACACCGCGCGACCCTAGTAACTTATAATTAGGGGCTTTTTTGTTTTTTATAAAATTAATTAATTGAATAAAATCTATTATTTAGTAACCATTCAAATAATGTTACGTTAAACTTATTACCAGGCAATTATTTAATATGCTGAGGTATTTTGTTACAAATAAGAACGCACATTGAGGAACTGTTTTTCCTAAACATTACTTTCCTACAACAAGTCTGTCTAAATTTAGTCCGGAGTTCATTTAAAATTGTACTTTAGATTACTGTAAATTTCGTGGTAGGTAGTTCTTATTTTCGAAAGAAAAAATAAATAAATATCAGGGGACGATGTCACACCAATTGACCTAGTCCCAAACTAAGCTCAAGGCTTGTGCTATGGGTACTGGACAACGATATAAATACTTATATAGAGAAATATATACTTAAATACATAGAAAAGATCCATGACTCAGGAGCAAATATTCGTGCTCATCCATGACACAAATATGTGCCCTTACAGGGATTTAAACCCAGGACCGCTAGCTTCGGAGGCAGGTTCACTACCAACGCGTCGTGAAAACATTTCAGAATCGAAATTATTTATCAATTAATCAAACTTAAAATACACTGCAACTGGTTGCACCACTAATAGCAAGCATGCTAAAAGCCGGATATGGTTCATTTGCATGCATCATACACCGTCCTCAGCATGCTATTGTCAGTGTTCCTAACCCGGTTAATGAAAGGCATGCCTTTTTCGCACGACAGCGTAAGGGCGTTTTCACTAAAAAGTGTACCCAATTAAGGACTGAAATTAAGGAACTTTAACTTTGTCAGTTTTGTGACGAAAATTAGCCATGTACAATGCGGCCGTCAATGTATAGCTAATTTTCGTCACAAAACTGACAAAGTTAAAGTTCCTTAATTTCAGTCCTTAATTGGGTACACTTTTTAGTGAAAACGCCCGTAAACTCGTCTACGCTGTTCTCAACGAACATGCACGATGTACAGGGTAGTGATTCTGTAAACAACGCCAGTCGTGCGGACTGTCGAGTGATACCAAGCGGCGAGATTAAGTAGTCCCGCCAGTGTGAACAAAACACATTGTAGCGCGTGCATTTTCAATTAAGCAGCCTTATACGTTCGACCCATCGTGCTGCTAAATTGAAAATGCACGCGCTACAATGTGTTTTGTTCGCACTGACGGGACTACTTAATCTCGCCGCTTGGTATCACTCGACAGCCTGCACCGCCACGGCGCAGGCGCAGCATGCTGCGGAAGACGACCTAGTAATAGGTTAGTATAACAAGATTGTGATTGTTGTAAAGTCACCGTCAATAGAACTTGTGAACGATGTAAACAAATTAGTACTGTTTGACACATAACCTCAAATCGTTCATTGAAAACAAAACGGACACAATCCAAAATGAGTCAGTGTTGCATTTTAAAATTAGAAGCTGTTGGAATACGATTTTTAATGGAAGAGCAAATTATTTTGTAATGTGTCCGTTTTGTATTCAATGAGCGAAATATTCACCAAGCGTGTTTTTATTAAAAATAACGTATAATGAACAGTTATTTCATGTTAAACTTAATATGAAAATAATGATCTAGTGTATAAATCATTGCAAAGACCTCACTTGATCTTGAAAACTACGTGATTATCGAGTAATCATGGTGAATTGGTTCGATTGGGTTTGTTTACATCTTTTGCAAGTTCTATTGACGGCGACTTTAAGTGCATGACCTTACCACAGGACGTTAAAATCATTAACGAAAGATGTTAGTTAAATCACAATAGAAGGTGACGTTCCACCGTCAAGACAGGTTTCACCGGTTTCCCTACGGAATCCCTAATTGTCATTTGTCCTAATGCATCGTTTGTCCGAATTTTCGTTTATCCTAAAGCCATTTTCACTAACATTTTAAAACTTTTTAGTTATGTTATAAGTACACATCGCTAACTCATGGCATTTAGGTAGCACTGGACAGTTTCTAAGAGACTAGTGATGTGACAATGTTCTTCCTGTACGAGTCGAGAAAAGCAAACCAATTAGAAAAAAAGTATTTTCAATCATTTAATATATGACATTCGTGATAAACCATTAATATTTGATCTAAATTTTTACAAGTTAGCCTACGTCTTCTACTTGAGAAAATCCACTTTGTTTAAGAAAATTATACCTTGTCACCGTGTAGGAGTTCTGGATGCTTTCTAATGATTTCCTCCATTATTTGGAAAAAAACTATGTTTCACGACACGTCTCGTAATAATTATTACGAGTAATTAAATTAATGACAATATCATTGACATTGACATTGATGTTTTTAAACAAATGATCATACCTACTTCGTCATTATTTTAAGACCATGTAGGTAATATTAATTATATTATCTTATCTGAAAAGACACCTAGGAAACTTGTCTCATCACTAAACTGTCAAGTGCTACCTAAATGCCACGAGTTAGTGATGTGTCGTTAGAATACAACCCTAACCTTAAAAAGTTGCCTGATTTACCTGTAAACCAGTTTAGGGCATATGAAAATTAGGACAAACGATGTGTTAGGACAAGCGTTGCTAGGGATTCTTAGAGACACCCAGTTTCACCAGTAACAGGAAAGCAGATTTTCTTTAGTTGAATACGTACCTACTTAAACAAGTTCAAAAGTGGTGCCCACTGCCTCGTTCTACCATCGCACTTCTCGTCATCGGCAGGGTGTTCATTCCCATTTTCTTGAGCCAATGCGCTCAACTACGCGCCGGTTTTCTAGAACGTTTCTGGCACGTACTACCTATACGAATTTGGAATGAGCTTCCTGCTGAGACTTTCCCAACGCGCTACAATATGGGGCTTTTTAAAAGGGGTATCATTAAATTTCTTCGAGACCGGCAACGCATTGGTGACGCCTCTGGTGTTGCAAATGTCCATAGGCGGCGGTGACCACTTCCCATCAGGTGGGCTGTCTGCCTGTTTGCCCGTAATCGGGAATAAAAAAAAAAAGTGACGGAGGCTTAAGCACCCAGCTCAGTGAGCCCTAAGTCAAACCGATGCAATTGATCAAACAGCAAACTAGAACGACATGAGGAATGCAATGAACTTTACGGCTGAATGCGTAAGCGCATAGAAATAGCGGCGCTGCACGACAAACGCAGACATAAGTGGTTGGTTAGTCAATGCAGTGCAATACCGTTTTAGGGATGCGTTGGATTAACCCTAAGGGTTTTTTATGGTATGGAGAAAGCAAACTAGCATAATATTATAGGCCACCAGCCCCCTATTTCATCACCTTGACAATGACAGGTGACATTTCAGTGTACATAGCGCAGCTGATATGAATCCCACTGATGTGTAAGCTTGTTAACTCTGCAATGTATACCGAATTGTCACACTATCACCTGTCATTGTCTGGATGGTGAAATCGGGGGCTGGTGGTAGAACTCAACGTACCAAGCTTGAAGAAATGCGATGCCTCTATCATAGTGAATTTACCCCGAACTGGCACGACGATCTAACAAAAATTGACCTAGTCCCAAACTAAGCTCTAGGCTTGCACTATGGGTACCAGACAACGATTTAAATACTTATAGTTAGTAAGTACCTAATATCTTTATTGCGTGGAATTGGTGGTATATAGATACCTAAATTAATACCGTAAAATGTTCCTACTTTGCTCCCCCTTGGGTAAGTTATGCTTCATAGTTACTATTTCGTATGTTACCTTATAATTCAAGGTTGATGAACAATTTGTTTAAGACTGCACCGAGCAAACGTCGAGCGTCCAGTGGCGCCCTCATTACTGTTATTGTGTTTTCTAATTAACTACAGAACTTCCTTGCAATCAGACGATAGTTTTTGTAGCGCAAGTAAAAACACAATTTATGGGACACGTAACAAACTTTAATAACAATTACCCTTTGTGTAGTCAGCTTAACGGGAAAAGGTGGCCACTTTTTTCCGTTAAGTTGATAACTCGAAGGTGAATTGTTATTAAAGTATGTGATATACCAAATAATTTGTGTTTTCATTTGTAGTACAAAAACCTACCGACCAATTTTAAGAAAATACTTTAGTTTATTCGAAAACACAATAATAGTAATGAGGGCGCCACTGTACATCCGGCTTACGGTCGGCGCGCAGTCTTAAAATAATCGATGTATACATCCAGCTACGAAGTAAATGAAAGCAATAGAATGATTTATATTACAGATTACGTCAGTATAACCATGGAGCATAATTACCCAGGGGGGAGCAAAGTAGGCACATTTTACGGTACTAAAATACATTATTATCAGTAGTTAAGTATAGAAGGATGTATTTAATTATTCTGAAGATCAATTCGACATAGTACTAATTTATACAGAAGGCCGAATAGAAGCGGAAATTTAGTTCATGTTATTTTTAATATACAGGAAATTGGAAAATCGATATATCTTCCGTTTCCGCACGTGTACCTTAACGATCAAACTATAAAACTATTTTACAGCGTAAGGATGTCTTAATAATTGTAAAATTATTTAGAACCGAGTAATTGGCGCAATGACAAAACTTTATGCAGCAGGAAACGCAAGATATGAATTATACATCCTTCCGTGTTTGGAGTCCGTTAAGAACCTAAATTCTGTTTTAACAACCCATAAGGAACGTTACTTCATAGGACTCTGGCAAGATTGTTATCATGTTTATCCTCTATTACAATTGCTTTTTAAAACCTTATAATATGTTATATATAAGTATCTGATTATATGTATAAATCGTAGGTCCTTCGACCCGGATGTTGAAAAATCAGAGAAAAACTGGATTAAATACAAATACTATAATCATTAAAGTTTTTTTTTTTGGAAAATTAACACAACAAATTAACATAAACTTAATAATAAACTTAAGTATACTTTATATTGACGCATTGTGTGCCACAAGCTCGATTTGGAGTTCATTGGAAACGGGCATGATGTACTATCAGCCCAATAGACCCCTGACCTATCATAGAACTGTCACAGTGACGTTATGATTCAAGTCGTAAGAAGTGTCAAACCAATTGTTTTATAATATCACTGTGACACCGATCTATGGTGGGTCAGGATTACAATGGCCTGGTGGTACCAGTAAATAAAAAAAGTATACGGAACCAACACGAGGGACATGCGCACGCGCCGCATCCACTGAAACGATTAGCACAAAAACGGCGTATTATGCAATTGTTCGCTATCCAGGCTATTAATACGTTATTAATACCAAAAACAACTAATATTATGCGTTGGGTGTTATTATTGAGTAGAAAAAAAGAGCTCCGTTGGCTTAGTGACATATTTTATGACTTGCTTCTGCCCGTGACTTTGAACGCGTATCGATTATCCGTTATTCCATCGATTTAGAAATCGATTTCGGTCCACAGTAAAACTTTTAGTCTGTATATGTAATGCCGTTTCAGAGTCAACTTGTGATAAGGTACCGAGTTCGAATGGTGGCCATATACAGTCAGAGTCACAAATGTACCTATACTTCCCAAGATGTTAAAGACATCTACATGCCCTAACTAATATCACTAACAATAAGGTCCACATACACAAACATTTGACGCGATAGCTGTATGGATATTGATTATTTTTACTGTATACCATTGATTTTTTCCAACTTAAGTACATCTGGGGCCCTCACATGGCGTTTATCGTGTGATAATGTTTGTATAACGCATCTGTCTCCTTCTGAGTTCTGACACGTAAATAAGTACGAGAGTGATGGACGCTTTATCCACATTTGACGCGCATTAAATATTGTATAGGGTCTAAGAGTATCCAAATAGCCTGAAGTATAATAAATAGATTGATGGATAAAACGTTTATTCGATGCTTCAATCACACACATATAGTTATCATAAGCTGAATAATAATAACAAACGATCTGAATATAACCTCAAAACAATCTCAATCGGTGCAGTCACAACAACTATTGTATGACCTGATAAACATCTAACCGATGAAACTAATATCTAAATAAACCAATTATGGGCACTGGAGGGCAACTATACCTTATATCCTTAAGTTAGATCATCAACAGTTAAAAATAATGTTTTTATTTTATTTTTAAAAACAAACAAAACTGCATTCAAAAATTTCTAAAATTCGCTTGTCGCTTGCCTTTAAAGTACCTACCTAGTTCCCCTCGCGATGTCCAGTAAGATCACCTGGTAGGACCCCCACGTACAAAATTAATAGGAAGGGGATCCTACCAGGTGATTTTACTATTTTACTGGACATCGAGGTTCCATATTTTTTTTCCACTCTGTATAAAACCGTTACTGAGTGAGTAACTGACTGACAATGTACAGTCATGAGATTAAATTTGGTACCCACCTTAGGTCCAAAGTCAATGTGACATTCTACAACAATAACGTTGAATTTCCTAAAAGTTACAAATGACTTTACATCTCTAATGACATTGACGACTTCAAGCATATTTTTCTTGAAATGAACGCTCGTGACCGTACAACCTAAATCGCCGGATCTAGGGACTTGAAATTTGGAGGGAGTACCTACTTATATTCCTTTTGGGTACTCTAGGGGAACGGAAGAAATAGGCGGAGTACCGGGAAACTTACTATATGCGGTCGTAGTCGTGGGCGTCTTACAGTACCCTTACCATGAGTTACAAATAACGTACTCTCTAGCCAGTCGAAGCTCTGTCCATCGTTAACCTCGCAAGTATTCTTATAGAGTGCAAGGGACAAAGCATTCGGTACTGTAGCGTATAAGTATACCGCTGCCTTGTCTGCGTCTCGGCTACGTTAACTCATACTCGTCCCGCAACGGCTTTCTTCCCGGTCTCTGTAGTAATGGACTAATTCCTGGTCCGTCATAGTGGCTGAACTCTCGTGAACGTTTGTATGTGGAGTCCGGTCTATTCACGATTGCAAGGACCTGTTTTCTAGTTGGTTATTTTAATTATCGTTCCTTACGTAGGGACTTCGTCGTGTTGTTCTCACTGTTACTATTTTTAATTTTAATGTTACTGACATTTGTAGGTAATCATTATTTCTGTTAGTTTTATTTCTTTATTACCTTGTAATGTAACTTACATTTAAGTATTAAATTTATGACCTCCTGCTGGAGTTTCTTACGGCGCTTCTCCGCAATGATGGTCTTGTCTGAAGCGTTAGTAGATTTCATATTATCTACGTGTAAAAGAGCCGTCATATGGCCAATTTACTAAAAAAAAAAAAAATTTGCGTAATGGAAGCAATATTCACACCCAATTTAATGTTCGTAATCTATTCTAAAACCAACAATCCGATGTTATCACTAGTCTGAATATGATTTGCATGTGTTTATGTCCCAATAGAGCAATTTCGAAGGTTATTAAGTAATGTAATGCAATAGAATCTGTCTAGATTTCATAAAAATTAAGCCATTTGGTTGAAATCGAGTTTAACTGGCGCGACGCGACGATTCTGTGATAGGGAAATAAAGTTAAGTATATTAAGTCGGTAGTAGTTCTTTATTTTAAATGCGAGCGTGTTCATTTGTTTACCCGATCCGATCGATGTAAATATTGGTAGATACCGTCCTAATTTTAAACTGGGGTGTTATTCTCTCAAAAACAACGGACGAGCGGACGAACCGACGTGTAAAAGAGCCTTCGTGTGGCCATCATTGCGGAGAAAAAGCGCAGCAAGAAACTCTAGACCTTTGGCTGAAGTAAGTAAGCCATAGGTCTTCCTCTTCCTCCTCGTTCCTCAACTTTGCCCTTCAAAATGTTCAAAAAGAAACTGTTATGCCCCATCATCTTTCCTCTTCTACAATCTATAGTTTCTACATGTCTTCTCTCATTTACCATCTTCAAAACCTCTTCGTCCCCTACGGAACCCTAAAAACTTTGGGCCTGTTCCGTTACTTGTTAATCGATGCTATATTTTCATTAAGTTCACTTTCTGTTTTGAATAAGCGAGCAAGTTATGTAAACTACTGACTCACTGCCACGCCATTCAAGTTTTATTTACGGTTCAAACTCTCTTTGTGACTTGGGTTATGCAAACATAACAAATGTTAACATTACACGTAATGCACAGTCATTATCATAACATACTATTATTTAAATGTAAGGGTTTTTGAAAAAGTCAAATAAAACACTTCCGTAAAACGGGGTGAGTAGGGACACAACCTAAAATAAGTCATAACTTGTTACAAATAAGAGCAAGTATTAAATGGACAATAACGTTACTTCTATTGGACATAATTTCAGTCTTATAATTAGTAACTTAAGCTTCATTTTAGGTTGTGTCCCTATTCACCCCTTAATCCCTACTCACCCCGTTTTACGTTACCTCTATAATAAACCAAGTTTTGATACTTTGCGTTTTACAGTTTTCTTGAGAGATTGATCTCTCAAGGGTTGGTTCAAGAGATTCCTTTCCCTTAAAGGGATATTTCGCTTTTGTATTTTTTTTATTCTTCATTTTATTGTTTTGTACAATAAATTGTTTACATACATACTTACATACATTCTGGCCCTTGCGATGCTAAAAACAATATAACAAAACCTCGATTGCCGAAATAGCCACTACGGACTGACCGTTTAACCTGCAACCAAACAGCAGGGTTCGCATTGTTGTGTTCCGTTAAGGTTGTAAGACAACCGGTGAAATGACTAGCATAGAGACATTGCATCTTAGGCCTCAGGGTTGGTAACGCGTTCGAAGTCTTGAGATTGTCATCGTAAGATTGCAATCTGAACGTTGATAATGTCCATGGGTTTCATTATGGAGAATTTCTTGCGGCTCTTCTTGTCCGCAGTGATAGTGTTGTCCGAAGCGCTAGTAGATTTGTATTTTGAATTCCAGTGTCCACTCAAATAAGGTGGCCCGTGTGCTCGATTGCCATAAAAAAGTCAGACATAATAAATCTATTCACGGTTTCATGCGCAAGCGCATCACGCGCATCTTGCGTAAGTGATAGCTTACGCTGCAAGACACATTCATGTTCACTACATTATCTGATTGCTATTTATCTACAATCTACTTGTGAATGATTTCTTTACGACTTAAGACAAAAACGTAATAAATTATCGTGTTAGGATTTTCTTGTGATTGGTACAATTGTGTAGTTAATTGTTGAAACCAACTATTTGAGGAAGAAAGTCTATGAATGAATTCATGTTTGATATCTTATTGTATCGATAAGGTATGTTTGATATCGGTCCATAGACAAGGGCTGTATCTAGTGTTGCCAGACGTCCCATTCTCTGCACGACGTACCGTTTTTGAGGAGTTTATGGACATGACCCGATTTCGATTGGATCGGGAGATCAATTGTCCCGATTATCGGCTTATCGGCAGTGATGATATACAAGATACCTACTAATTTATAACAACTGAGATGGCCAAAAACAACAAAACAAACGTTAGGGACTCTGAGGGACACCCCTCCGAGGGTCAGGCAGAAAATATGGGTTCCTACCGATCGCCAGGCCGTGGACACTTGACCAGAACAGCCAGTGGAAAATATGGTGAATTTCCTTGGTGTGCCTTAAACTTAAGTCAGCTTAATATAGACAAATGGATCCCTTCACATGAGAAAGAAGAAGCCAGCTACATACTCGTAGGGGAGAGAGGGGGAGTATATGTTAAGAGAGAGAACTTATTAAAATTCCGAATTACTTTTTTCGAATGTTTATTTGTCCGAATTTTTATTTTCAACTATGTTAGCATTCGGAAAAATGAAAATTTAGACAAACGAATATTACGCTGGAGCTATTTTAGATTACATACATAATTTAGTTGTCATACGTAGGTTAGATTAGGTTTGTTTTACAAGCGATGGCAAAAAATTCAGTCTTCTATCAAAAAATTGCGGTTTGATTTATGATAATTCAAAATTTTGGTCAATTCGGTTTTTTTTTAAATAAATAAATATCAGGGGACAATGTCACACCAATTGACCTAGTCCCAAACTAAGCTCAAGGCTTGTTATTATGGGTACCTACTAGACAACGATATAAATACTTACATAGAGAAATATATACTTAAATATATAGAAAACATCCATGACTCAGGAACAAACATTCGCGCTCATCACACTAATATCTGCCCTTACCGGGATTTGAACCCAGGACCGCTAGCTTCGTAGGCAGGGTCACTACCTACCAACTAGGCCAGCGCGTCGTCATGACTCTTCACAATGATGTAGAGTACCCGTTAAGAGGATTGGCCTCAAATTCGATACAGTATTCACCTACAACGAATCCGTATAATTTCATTAGTAAATAAAATGCATTGCTACTGGAAGGCCACCATTCTGGCGCGGACGAGATTGGCCACGGCGACAATAAAGACAATAGATCCACCTTGCCGACGGTTACAGTAAACAATCAGTTAAATAACAGTTACGTCAGGGCCGCGAGATCATTGTTTTATTAATATTCTCGTTAGTCCCACGTTCCTAATTTTAGATTAGAATTCGGAGTCAAAGTTAAAGTGATTTAACCTGCAGACCTTGCACTTTGGCAGTTCAGAGCGAACGCGTGGCTCAAAAACGATTTTTACTTTTCTTGATGTAAAATGAGTGACCCATACTTACTCATAACTGGTTCGCCCCTATGGAATTCCTAATCGTCATTGCATAGTTTGTCCGAATATTCATTTATCCTAAAGCCATTTCCGGTTAAATTTTAAAACTTAAGTGCAATAACCTAACCGAACCGCAGATATAATTGGAAAACTTAAAAATTTATCCACACACAAACACGGATACGTGTACAAACACAGATACACGGACGCTCACAAACATAGATAAACGTACACACACAAACACAGATACACGTACACACACAAACACAGGTATACGGGCACACACAAAAACACAGATACACGTACACACAAACACAGATACTTGGACACACACAAACACAGATACAAAATTACACAGACTCACAAATATTTTGATACCCACATTTAACTTTTAAACTTTTGTCTATTTTTACATGGATGCCTATTTATAATTCCACCAGCCTATTATAATATAATGTAATGCTATAACGCAATAAGTGATTGAATTAGCTAATAACGGTTTTCGGACTATATCTGCGAACCATCTAGGAGTATTGTGGTCTCTCGTTGAACAATCTCCTATTGTTTCGAGTTGTTTGTAAATATACCTTGAGAACCAGTCAACACGCCTAATTCTTTTTTGCCTAGCTATAATTGTTATATAGGTATAATGCTAGACTAAGCAGTATCATTGTAGTATGAAATATGGTTAAAAAATGACTGACTGTTGAGTTTCTTGCGGCGTTTCTTCTCGGCAGTGGTCTCGTCTTGGGAAGCGCTGGTAGATTCTTGACGTGTAAAAGTGCCCGTGCGGCCTACTTACTGAATAAATGTATTTTATCTTTATCTTATCTTTTTACTGAGCGGGTTCACCAATTTTGAAGACAGGGGAGTTTGTGTGAGAGATCGACTCGCACTTGGATTTTTATTCTATACTGAAATAATGACCAACAATTAAATAGGTAAATTTTGAATTTATTGCTTATAATTTTGTGTTTGCACCAATTTTGACAATTTAAAAAAGATCAAGGTTTCAAATTTAATATTTATGATATGCAAACTTAGGACACAATTGCATTAGACCTTGCAAGGATGACGACGTTTCGAGAAGGTGCCGATATTGTATTGCAAAACTTTTGATAAGGAGACACATTAATATTTAATAGCATGGCGCGTGACATTCTTTGTAATTCAGAGGGCAAATTAGAAATTAAAAAAGTTTCGCAAGACATATCAAATGAAAGGGCTAGTTTTGAGGGTAAAAAAAGAAACTCCAAAACCACTGAGCAGAAATTTTGAAAAAATACAGGAACAGTTTTTCACTTGTATAGACAACAGGAAAACCTATAAAGTTGTAAGGAACCCTCTCCACGTCGTCGTTCATAATTCATAATAGAGATAGAAGAAATGGCCAGCCATTCTCCCGACTTGACCCGCGCCCGCGTTCAGTGCGTGTTGCTCTAGTCACCTACCAAATGTACACAGCTTTCACAGCCCTTAGTGATGCGTCACGTTAGACTCGGCACAAAAGCAATTCTTTTAATATTTTGTAAACAGTGTCCACCTGTCAAAATTAACAAGAATAATAAGGAAGGACATTGTTTAATAACAACCCATTGTGCACCGGTCAGTATTCGAGGCACCGTCATGCATTTCGAGTCAGTGCCAGGCGGGCTGCGCACGAGTTTGCATACCGTACAATGTGCTCAGTGTGGTAAGAAGTGTTAGTGTTTAATTGTGTTTAAGTTCTATGGCTGGCAAAAAAGAGTTGAGTGATAGTGGAACTATATTTTAAGGCGATACGAGATGTAAGGTAAAAGTTGGATAGTGTTACCATTTCATATAAACAAATCTTAACTCTTTTTTGCCAAGGTATAATTATTAGGGTTAGTTCATTTTGCCGGTAGGTACTTACTCTAGGTCCCAATGCTTTTCGTCTCACTGCTATTCGGCGCGGAGCGCTGCCGTCCTATTTCCGAGGGTCCAGACAAGATGCATTACGCTAACTATCGTTTCTATTGGTTTAGTTTTTACACCACTTAGTAAGCTTAGCGTAGGTAGACTTTTCGTGTCACGTCATCTACCAGTGACGCGATTTGTTTAAAAACTAAACGAAGAGAAACGCTAGCTAGCGTAGTGCATCTTGTCTGGACCCTGTCGGCGGTTTACCCTTCACGCATGTAAATACACTGAACGAACCTAACCTACCTACTTTTGCGGGTTTCCGTACTCGTGGTAAATGATTTCTGACGAAATAAATAATAAAAACGGGCCATGTGCAAGTTTAACTCGTGTGGAGACGGTTCCGCACCGTACATCCGTATTTTTTTTAAATTTTCTTTTGTCGAATTCTTATTGGTTTTCATATAATCTACAAGCAATGAACTATATTTTGTAACTTTTTCAAAAATTTCGGCTTATTAGTTTCGGAAATCAGGGGGGGGGGGAATGGTTAATTTTCCTCACTATATATTTTGCAATACCTAATAAAAAAAAATATTTTTTAATACAGTTGCTCAAAAATGGGTACATTCCGTAGCCGTAGGTATATCGTGCGGAAAGTTCGATATTCCGCATTAGTGCTTTTTACTTTTCCAACTTTTTTAATTTCTCTACTCTTCCAACCTATACATTCAACCAAAGAGTTTGCATGTTCAATCACTTTTTGATTACGTCATTTAGCATTGAAACTACAAATATAGGTAGGTAATATAATTTTAAATATAAAAATTACATAAATACATACATACACACACAAATTATCTAGGTAATATTTAAAAAAAAACAGCTCTCATGAAGATGGCTGAATCTGAATGAATATTACGAATGATCGGATAGTTGAGTAAGTATTAAGGTTTAAGGTGGATTCACGTTACACCATGCCGAAGCCGGGCCCAGTCCAGCACGGTGTAATGTGAATTATTATTATTTTAAGTATTTATTTAATTTTCTGTAAATTAGGTTTTTTACAATAAATATTCAATTATAAAAGTAAAATAACAATACTAATATAAAAAATAAACATTATAAAAAACCTAACCTACGAATGCCGCCGGCAGCGGGGCAGGGCTCAAGCTACCGGTGGTTAGGGCTGCAGAGAGAGGAACCTCCTCACAATACGTGCCGTGTCGAGAAGTACTGCCTTCTGTATCTGGCCCTTGATCCAGCCATCTAGCGAGAGTCTCTTGAGGTGTTGGTCAAGACTCTTCGCTATAAGACCGTTTGCCGAAACAACTATTGGGACAATGATCGTCGAGTCAACATCCCACATGGCGGTCACCTCGTGAGCCAAGTCAAGGTACTTGCTGAGCTTGTCCTTCTCAGCCTTCACGAGGTTCTCATCATGCGGGATAGTGACGTCAACGAGCACTGCCCGGCGTTGAGATCGATCTATCAAAACGATATCAGGCTTATTGGCGACAATAGTCCTGTCCGTGATGACAGATCGATCCCAATAGAGCGTAGCACGACCATTTTCGAGAACTGGCGTCGGTGTGTACTTATAGTACGGCACTTCAGACTCAACAAGACCATATTGAAGAGCAAGTTGCTGATGGATGATCCTGGCCACAAGGTTATGTCTGTGCAAGTACTCGCTGTTGGCCAAATGCGAACAACCGGAAATTATATGTCTGAGGGACTCGCCGGGGTAACGGCATGCTCGACAAATATCAACCGTGCCATCCCTCAGAATATATTTCCGGTAATTATTTGTCATTATGACCTCGTCAGCAATTGCACAGACAAAACCTTCGGTTTCCCCAAAGAGGTCACCAAACCGTAGCCAGTTCACGGACGCTAAAAAGTCTACTTCGGGCCTTGTCAAGGCCCGGTAGAAGCGTCCGTGCAGCTCCTTGCTCTTCCATATGTTCTTGCGGTCTTCAGTGCTCAACACCGCTGGTCTGCGCCAGTTCTCGTTTGCCAAGGAGAGAGGCGTGAGGCTTCTGTCTACTGCAACCACATCACGATGCATCCCACACTCATTGTGAAGGAAATAATCCCTGAGATTGCACACCTCGCGGTTGTGAAGATTCTTGGCATTTAAAATGCCTCGACCTCCACATTTCCTCGGGATGTACAATCTCATAACAGATGAGCGTGGGTGTAACATGCGATGTGATTTAAGCAGTAGACGGACCCTCCTATCCAGGGCGTCCAGCTCAGTCTGAGTCCACCTTATTATTATTATTATTATTATTTATTCATGAACAACACAGGATTGTGTTTGAAATATACAATTGAATGAGGTGCTTAAAATAGGTACTACTATGACAATAATATTATAACTTATATGTAATCACTTACAACATATCTGTATCAACACAATTTACAATATATATAATATAGATAACACTGGAGAGGTTTACAATTTATACTCATGACACTGTTCAAATATTTCATCTATACTATAAAAACAACCTCTTAACAGGAAGGCTTTTATTTTATTTTTAAATAATTTAAGGTTCGTGATAATTTTTAGCTGAGTAGGCAGTTTATTAAAGATTTTGACAGCCTGATATCTGCCACAATGCTTTGCTATTTTGAGTCTAGGGCAAAAACTACTTTTAAGGTTTTTAGAACGAGTGAGCAACCTAGACTCTTGATCTTCTTTAGTCTCGTAGATTGAGATATTTTTGACCATTTGGGTCAGTAATAATAAAACATACAAACTAGGAACCGTGAGAATACCCAACTTCTGGAAATATTCTCTACAAGAGATCCATTGAGGAATGCGCATGATGGTTCGAATGGCTCTCTTTTGTATTGTCAGAGCTCTGTTTATATTATATTGGAAGCACCCCAGAACTTGATACTATAGCGTAGCTTAGACTCAACAAGAGCGTAATAGACAGTTTTCAGCTGGTCCGTTCCAAGTTCCTCCCTAAGGCTTCTCAGGGCATAACATGCTGAGAGGATTGAGTTTTCCACATCCTCCAGTTCCCGTTTCCAGTTTAGATTGGAATCAATACAGATACCGAGGAATTTAACGTTGTCAACTATTTGTATTTCATCAAAATCGACACTAAGCCTATCCGTTTTTTTGGAGTTGTACTTAAATGGTAAAATTTGAGTTTTTTCAGTGTTTAAATTTAGATTATTTGTATTAAACCAATACTTAAAGGCCAAAAGCGCGTCATTCCAATCCACCTTTATGCGTTACCACTGGCTAATAGAGTATTTGTGCTTCTTGATTTTTAAATAATATAAGTAATTAAATTACTATATTTCTTTTTTTTTCTTTGATTTGGCTGAATGGTCACAACCATTGCCATTATGAAAAAAGTCTACCAATTAAAAGTAAAACAAAATCCCGCCCACACCACAGAGCATAATCCCGCCTTTTTAGCTAACGATTAAATATTGTTGTGAAAAAATGAGCGATTTAGACGATTGTGAAATACATGTATTGTAATTTTTTCGCAGATGTATTAAAAAACGTAGTTTGATATTAGTGCGGAACTGTCATTTTCACTCGTCCCGAGTCTTGGCCCTCGCTTGCAGCTCGGGTCAAGACACCTCGGGACTCGTTTGAAATGACATACTTTCCGCACTAATATCAAAATGTACTATCAAAATATCCTCATAACGAGCCCTTTTATTTGATATACAGGGTGTCCCAGGAAGTAGTGTCAAGCGGAAGTCCAGAGGTAGAGCACCTCAAGGGGCATCTGAATCACCCCCATGTATGTTCAGCAATTGTTATTAGTTTCCGAGATATTAATCATTTTCATCGGATTTTTTGTCATTTTTCCTTATGTCCGTGATACGAGAAACCCTTAAATACATGTAAGTATTTATACACTTTTTTTTCAGTGTTTTCTTGCATGATTAGAATCACTGCGAAATAAGGAAGTTTTTAAAGCTACATGCCATTTTTTTTTTCATTACAACTTTTTGAGTAATCGCACAGAGTTACTTTCTCCATACTAAGGGAATCCCGCGTTTGTTTTTCACCAAGTATGGAAAAATAAACTTTGTGTGTTTACTCAAAAAGTTGTAATGAAAAAAAAAATGGCATGTAGCTTTAAAAACTTCCTTATTTCACAGTGATTCTAATCATGCAAGAAAACACTGAAAAAAAAGTGTATAAATAAATGTATTTAGGGGTTTCTCGTATCACGGACATAAGGAAAAATGACAAAAAATCCGATGAAAATGATTAATATCTCGGAAACTAATAACAATTGCTGAACATACATGGGGGTGATTCAGATGCCCCTTGAGGTGCTCTACCTCTGGACTTCCGCTTGACACTACTTCCTGGGACACCCTGTATATGGCACACTAAGGTTTGCAAAAGTTTTTTGTTAATCTCCTAAAATAACGACCCATATTAAAAAAAAATGCCTATCTGTGTTTAGGTCATAGGATTACACCATCCTACTAAATTTCACCTGATTTGATCCAGTAGATTCAGAGCAAATTAACTGTGATAGACGGACGGACAGCACGAGTCGAGTTATCCTATAAGGGTTCCGTTTTTCACTTTTCGTACGGAACCCAAAAAAGAATTAAGAACTAATAAGTAGTAATAATAAAAAAATAAAAATTATACAATTTATACTTAGGTACTTTCGATATATTCTCCTACAGAAACCGTGTCCCCTAGGCAATATACAATGTTCACATATTTTTTATGACTTACTTATTATTAAGTTATTTAGTTGTTTCGTTTAGGCCAAGCATTTTATCTGATCTAGGTCTTGACCAAGTAAGCTTCAACGACTTTTTCAAGTAAGTTTTAAGTAAGTACTTACTGGAAATGGTAACTTTAATACTGCGTCAAGTTATTTATTATAGAAATGAATGCATTGACCTACAGATGATTTATATACACCTTTCGGACACGATTTTTTTTATAAGTACTAATTTTATTTACATTTCTTGTATTTAAATTATGTAAGTATATCAAAATTCTTAAAAGTCTTGATTTTTAATGACTAAAATAATAATCTCATAAAAAAAACTGTGACGCTATTGTCAAAATACTAATTTCTTTAAATAGTAATCTTAAGGAATAACGGGAGTTTCGGTTATTATACTCGTATAGAACGAAGGGCTCTTTTTTGTAACTCGAATATAGTCTGTATGTCAGCAGCTCTTTCCCAAACCAGAATAACGTACGACATAATACTAAATAATAATAAAAAGCCACCTTCAAAAACGCAACAAATAACTTCTTTTAAAACGGTAGGTCATAGGTCAAAGGTCAATAGGTGGTATGGTGGGTCAATGGTAATGAGGTTAAACAAACTGAAGTCGGCTTTTAGTTAAAATATTGTACCTACCATTTTAAAAGAAGTTAGTTATACTTTGCGTTTTTGAAGGCCATGTTTTTAAAAAATATATTTTATTTTATACTTTTAAGTGATCATAATAAGCTGTTACGTAGTCCCACTTCTTAGTTGATATGAAACTTTAAGACATATGACACTTTATTACCTATCATCTATCATTTTAATATAAGTTATTTTATGCGCTTTTGAAGGCGGTTTTTTGAAGTTAATAAACTAAACGAGGTGTCTCAACATTGGTAAGATGCCTAATTTTCCTAAAAGCATAAGCTGCCGAACTAAATTTACTTGCTAGTACTCCTATATGGGGACTCCATTGCAAGTTTTTGTCTATTTATCCCTAAGAAAAGCGCCTTGTATCATTTCCAAACACCCATCTGCCTACCTCACCCTGGGAATAAAGGCGTGAGCTTATGTATGTATGTATGTAAAGACAAGTTGTGGCCCGTATCCGTCCGTGTAGAAAAATAAAACAGCATATTATTCAGGGATAATGCAGAATCCTAATGGTGAAATAATTTTTGAAATCGATCCAGTAGTTTTTGCGTTTATTCGTTACAAACATACAAAAATACAAACATTTCCTCTTTATAATATATTTAGTGTAGGTAAAGCTTCCTTATCTGGGAATTACCATATTATTTGAATATATTTACGAAGATATTGACTCTATTGCAGAATAATCTATAGTGACCATGATCTATAATGAGTCTTCTATTGTTCCAGGTCATTAGTGATATCGTTAGCAGTTGTGTTAACGATTATCGACCTGACGCTCGGCTTCACGCTTCACAACACTCGATACCCGGACCTATTCGCTGACGAAAGCGCTAAACTTGAAATACAACATGACGTAAAAAGATCCAACGACTTCGACACAACCGAGAATAGTGCAGTATTACCATTGAGAGCAGAAGAAAATAGAACTATCGCTGTAAATGCTTCAGTAATTATAACGTTCCCAAAAGATGCAACAGAAAGTTATATAAATAATTCATCAACAGAAGCAACGGAATCATTACCAGTTACGAATGATAGCAGTACAGTTTTAAATGTCAATCCTAGAAATCCTGTTGAAGTCACCACAACTAGTACGGTGACAACAACATCAAAACGTGAAAATCAAACTGAAACAAGAGCTGTTAATAGCACTATAACAAACATAATTAATAATGATAACAAAACGGTTAATAGCACTGGGAGTAATATGAAAAATAATGATAACCCAACGGTAGAAAAAGGTGTGCCTTTTGCAAACTTGACAATCCCGTTAGATAGAATGCCATTTGGAAATTTTACAACCACCTTAGATCCACTGAAGACAATGAATGCAACCAGTCCGTTGCTAGTAACTGAGGATACAACTACTGTGACTGTAACAACTGAACTTTACACCTCCATATCAGCGTTTACCACAAATGAGGAACCAAAAGGCTCTAAAAAAACAGACACCGAATCTCCTCAAATTAATCTGGTTAGCGCGATAAATTCGACAAAAGCAGTTACAGTGAATTCTGCAACAGCAAAAAACCACACGACACCTTTGCCGTGGAAAAAATATTCTGACATAATAAGAGTACGTACCGCCAATGTAACCGATTTTGGGACTACTTCAGCAATAAGAGTTGCTGACTCGATCAACTCGCATTCAACTGAATCACGTGTTACTTTAGAAAAAGCGTTTAATTTACCTCCTGACATACCGTCTTTGCAACAATTCAAGAATAATCTTCAGGAAAGCACTAAAATGGCAAAAGGCAAAGGCATTGAAACTACGATTACGAATATAAATCCAACGAAGCCGCTGGCCTCGTCTACAAAGGTCCAGAGGATAAATGAAAACGTTACCTCTCCATCCACAGCAATGCCAGGGAATCAAATAGAGATGGTGTCTAAACGGGGAGGTTACTTGAATCATACGAAGCCCATGGCAGAGACACAACACACATCAGTGACAGAATCAGACGCATCAGCGTATGAAATTGACCTCCTAAACAATGATCGAGTTGAAAAAAAGACGTCTCAAAGCCAACTGGTACGTCATTTTGATAAGCTGTAGATAACATACGATGATACGAAGCTGGCGGGCTTGATTCTCGCTAGGGCAAATATTTTTTTGAGTATTTGTTCATGAGTCTTGGCTGCTATATTTGTATTTAAGTATGCATTTCTAAGTAGAAAATTTTCCAAGTTGTTTGTTTAGTAATAGTCAGGAGCAAGAATAACGGGTCAGAGTGCGTTTTCATACAAATGAGGCTATTTCGAAGCATTGGTTACTTGCCAGGGGTTGTTTTGAGTGAGGTTTAATGGTGGATACTCCGGATATTCCATACAAATACAAATACAAATTACAAATACAAATTCATTTATTTTGCTAAAACATCACGTACATAGAGGAGGTCAAAAGTTCTTAAGATAGGTACCTAACTGATCGCACAATCAGTTAACACCTCAGCGAGAGATGGGTCAGCACTTGGATTTCATTACATATTATTGTCATTTCAGATGTTTTTCTGAACATGTACAATTTCGGCGTTAGCCGCAGATTCAATCAGTTGGGTATCCTAGGCACGCTGGAAGTCCTGTATCGATGCTCGGGGACCCGTTTTTTTGCTCCTGAGTGTTCAAGCTTAGAGCTAAGTTTGGGAATAGGCCATTATGCCTGATATCTTTATTTTATTTTATTTTAAATGCTTAGTTACAGTAACGGACACAGTCATGAACAGCATAATTTTGTTTGAAAGTTTTTCGAAAGCTGATGCACTTAATTTGTCCACGATAATTAACTCATTTCACATTTCTAAATATGACTTCGGATGCAGTAATTTTTTCACTTGCCTTTAGGTAATCTGTGACCACAGATTTTTTTTTACGACCTATTTTTAATTTTTTCGTCTTAAGGTCTTTATCACAAATCACAATATGATATAAACGTTAATTCCCAACTAACAATTTAACGTCGTTCAAAAGTTTAGCAAACGTTATCTTAATACCTTTGATCGTAATAGCTAAGTCATACTAATGTTTTAATAACGTTTACTAAACGCGAAAATGGCCCCAGTTATACGACCTACTTTGTCGTATAGTGGTCATACAGAAGTCACAAGCCGTCTTCGTTAACGTCATTCAAAAGTCATATAAACGTTATGGAATTACCACTTTTGTTGTATTGTGGTCGTACAGGTGTTTTTGAATGACTAAAACGTTTTATTTGAGTCAAGGAACACAACACCTGTAAGACTTCTTATTCATTTTTCTTGTCAGTGGCACTTTGTGATTGTGTTTCGAGATTTGAGTGCAAAATAAATAGTTACAAGGAAATAAAAGGGGAATGTTATTTAACTTTCATATTTTACTAACTTTATCTGTCTCTTATGCCGTTTAGTTCGACTGGGAATTGAAGTTTTGTGATAATATACCTATGTAAATACTATTCAGATTTTCATGCCCCCTCGTAATTTTGTGTTTAAATCATTATATTTTTATCAATAAAAATATGTTTGTATCTAAAAATGTAGGAAATTGTTGCTTTTGTCGTACACTTATCTCTTTACGACGTTGTAAAAACATAAAGTCATATTAAGGTTATTTTAAAACCATGCAATACGCCATGACAGCTAGCTATTAGGGTAGGTAGGGTTTTTTGATAACAGGAAATCCCTATTAACTAACTTCCTTTTGAAAGTTCCACTACGTTTTAGTTTTCTCCACGTATTTTTTGCTTCCATTTTTCGTAGTTTCTATACAGCGTTCCGTAAAATAATGGCGGCCTAGACGTTTTAAAGTCAAAACCTGACTAAAATGCGACTACAGGTTAGATTAAAGTCAGGAAATGACATTAAACGGCCATCATGCAAATAAACGTTATATTTAAGTTTTAAATAAACAACTAAGTCATTTAAGAGTCGCTTATTAACCGCAGAAAAACAAGATAGTGGTTGTTTTATAAACGTCACTGTAAAAACGTCTATACAATGCTACGTTATATAAATGTCATATAAAGGTTTTTCAAACACCTAATTTGGTCAGTTCAAATCGTTTAATGGACTATAACGTTAGTATGACAATTGCGTTGTCGTGCAAACGTTTAAGCTAAGACTGTAATAAAACGTCGTATAGTTTAGTCTTACCGACGTTGCTAAGACCAGTGTATTATGACATATTCGTCGCACGACTAATAGGTTAAATTAAAGACGTCTATAGGACCTAGTAGTCATCTCATTACCAGTATAAGACTGCTATCCAACTTTATGTCGTACAAGTCAAGACTTATGCGACGTTTTTGTTTGTTGGGTTGTTACGTGGAATTTGCTTTAAAATATAATAACCTAAGTTTAAATTATTTTTACAGGCGGATGACGCAATAAAGGAAGAGTTGTTAAAAGAATCAGTCAACATGGACAAAGCGGTAAATACCTTGATACACAACACGCTCATCAGCCCCAAGCAGCTTGAGACCCTGGATGTTCTAACTCTAACACAAACCAACGTTCCGTATTTACCAGACTGGGAACAAAAAGTGGAAGATGAACTTAGTGTAAAACCGATTACCCAGGAGAAAAAAAACTCGATTCTGTATACCGTTAATCCAAACTATAAACCACTTAAAAAGCTTGAAATTCAACCCCTAAAACCGTTCACGCGAGACCCAGATGACAACAGTTGGAGAAATGAAAGCCTCACTTCCTTGGGAATCGTGTTTAATGCCAAAAATTCTTCGAAGGCTTTTACAGAAGTGCTTAAGAACAAGACTGAAACTGTGATGAATAATTTACCTGATCAGAACAGAACGACAGAGAAAATAGAATTGAGAGAAAGGCTCGAGAAGATAGCGGAGAAACGAAAGTCGAAGAAAAAGAAGACGGACTCATTCGGAAACATAGAATACACTGACTATGAGGAAAATAATAGCAGTAATGATTCGCGTTCATCAAAGGAAGCGTTTATGGATATAATTCCTTTAAGTCCGAAAGTTTTAGAAACGACCACCAAAATTGCTTCTACAATGTCACTTGTCACCAATCCGTTTACAAACCTTTTTGCAAGCACATTAAAATCGCCTTTCCTTGTCCCAGAATACTACGAGTCTGCAGAAGACGAAGACTACTCAACTATATCTAAACTTGATATTAAGAAGACAAAAACAACAACAACAACAACTTTTACTACATTTAGTACTCCTACTACTACTACTCCTACTACGACTACTAGAACACATAGAGAGCGCACAATGCCTGTGACGCAAGTTATGTTGGACGTAGCAGTGCCACAGAAGTCCTTCCCCGAGAGAAAACCTACAGTCCAGTACTTTCCTCCCCTGCCACGTCCGTCTAACATAAATTACAACGCCTATAGCGATAAATTAGGAAATAAAATTAATATGTACAGCATCAATGCCCCGCCACAGCCGCCAAAAATTAACATTGCAACGCAAAATACAGAAATACCTACTGTAGAATCATATCCAACTAAAGACGATTTCAAAAATAATAATATTAATACCGATTTTAAAGGAAGCGGGAATCAGCCGCCCATATTCGAGCAAATCGAATACCGACCAGTAGACAACGTCTACCTGCCGCAACCACCAAACTTGGTAGCCGAAAACCCACATTCTTATGATAACCAAGATAACTTCAAGGGTGGCTTTATCATTAGAAATTACAAGGACTTCATCGACAAAGCTGTTAAGGATACCGATTACGATAAGAACGCGTATCTTTACACCGAATCGCCATTTACAGGCGTGACGCCCGACGATGAGAAACCGACGGTGAAATCAGCTGAATACGCAGACTATGAGCAGCGGAAGGAACTGCTCGATAGATTTGTAAACAACTTCAATCAAAATCACGAACGGTTTAAGGTAGATTTTCCGGTGTTATTCAACACTAGTATCGTGCACAAGCAAGGCCTTGATGGCGGGAAGGTTCTGGCGTCCTCTAGTGCGATGTTCAAGCGGTTGTATAACGATGCTACAGCGTCAAAGGCCAACGGATTTCTATTTAGCAATAAGGCGTATGATCCCAACTGTGAGAATATAACTGTAGAGCTATCTCCAGCGTACGAGCTACACTACTATGTGCCTGATCAGGAAGAGCGCGAGGAACAGCGAAAAGTAACTTTGCCGCACTTATATTAACTACGCTACTCTGAAGGCACACTGTAACGTATTGTGCAATCTTATAAACTATATATTTTTCTGCTGTATAGCCAGGTGCATCAACGCAGCGCCATAATAGGGTAAGGTAGAAGGCATCTAACCTAGTTGAATAATTGAGAATGTAAAACCCTGTCGCACTGACAGGCCAACTGACGCAAACTTACGTGTTGTAGGTTTCAACGTCACCTCATTGCGACAGAGTACGTGAGTTTATTTCAATGTATGTACCCACCCAATTGAAGTGTGACCAGGGGTGTTAGTCTCAAATGGAGCAAAGGTGAGCGAACGCCGCCTGCTAGCTAAGTTGACTCGTGAGCTAGAATCACGCGGTAAACCGTGACCTCGTCCTGGGCACAACCTAGCCTCAAAGAAGGTCGTAAACAGGGCCCTCGGTGCAATCCTAGCGCGCGCGGAAGAAAATAACGTAGGTAAGGGGACAGTTTGCCAGTCAAAAGGAAACATTTCATAAACATAACCCAAAAGGTTGTTATTGAGATGAGAAAAGGTAATATATTCATCGAGTAACAATTTTGAGTAAATACTTCCCATAAAACAATATTTGAGGTCGGTTGAATATAGCATTGGTATGGTAAGGTGGGGTACGTGCGTATACCACCCACCTGAAGGGGCAAGTCCGTCTATGAGCCAAGTCCGTCTAACTAACAATATCTCCTAAAATTATGTGATTTGTTGCTCTTACCCCAACTGACCTTAAATTTCATGTATTTCAAAAATTTCTATCATATTCATTTTGAAATATTTCGTAGAATATTCTTTTTTGAGAAACTTCGTGTAATATTCTACAGTAATAATTGCCGTAAAAAATTATAAAATACTGTTTAACACACATTAATGACTTCTTAGAAACAAACTATTTACAACTACCATCCAGTTGGCCACTTCAACAACCGTTATCGATAACCAACATAGTTAACTTAAAATATTGTCATAAATATGTATATTTGTCATTTCCCTTCATTTCCGCAATGAGTAATGAATCAGGATAGGTACTATAATATTCACGTGAAAACAACGAAATATTAATATTAAATAAGAAGCCTACTTCATTACCTAATATAAAGAAAAATCTATTTCTGAAAAGTTACAATTCGAGTACAATATTAAATTTTCTGATTTTAGGTTTAAATATTCTCGAGAATTATTCCAGATTTTTTTTTTGAGTCCTCGCATTATTCAAGTAATAAACTGAACACGAAAATTTTCCTAGAACTTATCTATGAAACCTGTAAAAATTAAGAAATTTCTTAAAATTCTTCTGTAATTAATGACAATACTTTACCTTGGATGCAGAAGCTTCCAGAAAACCTAAATTACCAAAAAACTAGGGTTTGTTACAGTACGATTATTTCCACTTTGACACTCGATACATCTCGGTTTCAATCGTAAAGGATCGTGTTTTCACGTACAATTTATATATCTCACATAAAATATTCAAACATCTAAGTATTGAAACTTCGTTAATATTCTTAACACTGCACCGAGCAAACGTCGAGCGTCCAGTGGCGCCCTCATGACTGTTATTGTGTATTCTAATTAATTAAAGAATTTCCTTGCTATCAGACGATACGTTTTTGTAGTGCAAGTAAAAACACAATTTATGGGATACGTAACAAACTTTTATAACAATTACCCTTTGAGTACTCAGCTTAACGGGAAAAGGTGGCCACTTTTTCCGTTAAGTTGATAACTCGAAGGTGAATTGTTATTAAACTATGTGATATACCCTATAAGTTGTGTTTTCATTTGTAGTATAAAAACCTACCGACCAATTTCAAGAAAATACTTCAGTTTATTAGAAAACACAATAATAGTGACGAGGGCGCGATTGTACATCCGGCGTACGCTCGGCGCAGTCTTAATATTAAAATAGACTATAAGCAACTTTTTATGACATGTGACGGGTTAGCTTTCAAATTAAAAGGAATTCGCTTGGAATTAAATCATCTGTAATTTAAATTTACTAATTTAATATTTGTGTTAGGTCAGGTGGGGTAAGGGCGTCAACGGGGTAAGTACGACAAACCATACATTTTTAGGAGATATAGTTGGTTTGACGGACGCCCCATTGAAGCATTTGCTCCAGGTGGGGTAAACAAGAGCATCAACGGGTGAAGTGAGACAAACCATTATAGTTTTTAGGACATATTGTTGGTTTGACGGACTTGCCCCATCTAACCTTTATGCAATGTAATAATTAAATCAAGCCACATATGTGTTATTCATAAGGTCTACTGTAAAAAAATTACATTGTGGCAGGTGATCTCCATTACTGTTTTAGACTGTTAAGTGCACGTTATGATATTATGAATATGCAGCAATAATGTGTCTCGTGTTATTCGCACTTCCGATATCTCCCGATGAATGTCGAGAATTACCGAGTGTCAAAGTCAAATTAATCATGATGCTTCGGGTTTGTACTTATCTTTCACTCACTCTCATCAAGATCGTATGAGAGTGAGTGAGTGAGTGAGTGAAAGATAAGTACAGTCAACCGCATAAATAAGTGATCATTTGTGTACCTTGTCACTTTAACGTCGCGTTTGAAATGTTATACAAAATTGTGAAACGATTGAAAGCGACAAGGTACAGAAATGATCACTTATTTATACTTTTGACTGTACAAACCAGAAGCATCTTCTAAGAGCTATCGCACTGTACGGTTTTAAAATCAACTATAAATTTCCGGTTTTCGAAACGTTCTCAGAACTTTAATTGGTTCTTTTTCAACATTTTCAAGAGTTTTCACAATTCGCACATTGTTAATGCTAAGTGGTCCACAGTTTGAAATTCATCTCGTCATTTTCGTCAACCGAACAACTTCTGTAATTCGTCAATGTCAACTAAATCTTTAATTCGTCCCAACTGCCCAACTGGTCATTTCTTCTAAATTGTTGGAGCTTCGTTGAATTTGACATTCAAGTAGAAATTAAACTAAAATTTATAATCATATTTACTGTAAAATTGTAATACGAAAAGTGACAAATGTGGGATGCCATAAAGTGACTTGAGTGCATAAAGTCTCCCGGACTTGAGTAGAGGAAAGCGACATGTTAAGGAGAATAGCGAATTAGGGAAACCGACAAGTTAAATATCTTCACATAATTGACGAGTTTCAAAATTAATCCGTTGACGAAAACGACTTATTAAAAAAAATACGAGTGGTCCTCTAATCTAAGATAGTGACAAAATAGGAATGTGGACGAATCAGGACAGTTGACCATTTCACAATGAGGACCAGTCAAGAAGTTGTCAAAGAAGGAATGTGAACGTAACAGGACAGTGGACTATATGTAATTGTGGACGACAAAGGAATGTGGATGTATCAGGACAGTGGACCATATGGAATTGTGGACGACAAAGGAATGTGGATGTATCAGGACAGTGGACCATATGGAATTGTGGACGACAAAGGAATGTGGGTGTATCAGGACAGTGGACCAAATGGAATTGTGGACGACAAAGGAATGTGGACGTATCAGGACAGTGGACCATATGGAATTGTGGACGACAAAGGAATGTGGGTGAAGTTATCCTGAGCCGTTCTAGGTTCACGTGTTTTTTTCCATCGTACGAGTATTTTAAGTAGGTATAGGTAAATGACGAAAATTATTATTTTGTATGCAATGTTTTGATATTGGATCCAGGACAAGCGAAGAATCATAACATTCATAACATTGAACCATGAGCAATGCGAGTAGACATTAATTGTATGTAAAGTGCAAATAACTAAAACTATGCTTGATTAAGCCGTTATGGGGTCATAATCTATTAATAACATATGCACGTACTTATTTTTATTTTCTATAGCTGAGCAATGTATTAATTTATATTTCGTGTAGGATCTAGGTTAAAGTTTGCCAAAGCATAGTTAATTATATGATATAAGTATTTGTATTATGGATGTGTATATAAAACCTAGTTTATAGATCATATTTCATTGAAAGCAGGGAACGTTAGAACAATTTAAATAATAAAAAAAAAACAAAGTACTTACCACACTGTTTTATTTCTAGCTTGATACCAACAAAAAATGTACACCGCTTTCCAGTACAAAACCTCAACTGCCAGCACATTATTGTCGAGGCCCGGAAAATAGGGGATTGCCTGACGAGTTCGTTTATTTTCCAGTACAAGCAAGACCAAAAACTTGACTGCTGAGTTTCTTGCGGCGTTTCTTCTCAGCAGTGGTCTCCTCTTGGGAAGCGCTGGTAGATTCTTGACGTGTAAAAGTGCCCGTGCGGCCTACTTACTGAATAAATATCTTTTATCTTAAAAACAATAGCAAGTTTTGGAAGTTACAATTTATCATAGCGGGTCGCGCTTCCCCCTCTCCAAACCTAACCTAAACAACATTTATTTTTTGTCACAAACCAATAACCCATTATTTCCTATCTTTATCATAGGAAAAATACCTACAGACTGTACAGTAGAACACAATTTATATGGCGTGTCGTGAATGTTCGTTCGCGCAGACACGAACAACGATTCCAATGATCTCCGAAGGCACGATTTAAACCCACGATCAGACTGGTGCGTAATAGATATAAGGTGCAAATTAAATTGCATCTATTTTTTCCATCATACTTACGCACGTTTGACGGCTGACTGAATGACACGCGGGCGCCCGTCAACATGGCGTCACTAATAACCAATAATAACACAGAATACAACCGCGCAACGCGTGAATCATGCTGATTGGTTCCCGCGCTTCGAAAAAATTACATCTGGGCACATTGGACACATTACAGTGTACATTGGTAAGCCATATCAGTTGTATTTTACTGTACCACCGTGATGTGGATCGATTTCAGGATCGGCAGTACATGATGAGATTATCGTTTCCAAATAAAGTATATTTTGTAACTTGGTAGAGAAGAATCGGGTTCATTAATTCAACACATCAAGTTGCAGGGGACGCTTAAATGAAAATACACAATACTTTTTAAAATACCATTTTATTGACATTTCATTTTAGAATAGTATGCAAACATCACCCGATCGTTCGAACAATCGCAATGGGTTATACGTCATTTTGAGCATAAACATACAGTAAGGCGGCTGTTCCATAGCCTGCGGAGCGATAAGCAGTCGCATATCTCGCTCAAGATATAACATGAAGATAGATAGCTCATAGCTCAAACGCATTCCGTATGATTCTGTCAAGCTAGCATCGATTGAGCTGTCCACGTAAGATAGATCTGTATACAATATTATGTTTCGGAATTTGTTAACAATGTTTTCAATGAACCTACCATACATATTCTCGGCAGGGTTATCGCATTTTCAAATAGGAGTTTTCGAACGGTGTTTTTTTTTCACGCAACGAAATTTGCAGTAATCTAGGTTGAACTAGGTTCAGTGATAAAACGACACAATTATTAAAAATAATGGTCATTTCAGTCTTTACCAGAATCATACAGAATAAATCCTCTTAAATCAATTCGGCCAACGTCAATCCAGATAACGCCTCATAATTTGCATTGAAATTAGAATTCTCGATTTACGAAATCCCGTCTTCTTACTTAATTTATCATACATAGACGCAACAGTGCTAAATCTATTTAAAATACAATGATCGACTTTGAGTGATCGTGTTGTAAGAACTTTTGATGGACGACACTAGATATCATTATTTATCAATTGAAAGAGCGAGTGATGCTATAATAGCTTGTCGTTCGCTAGCAATGGAACAGATGCCTATAATAACTACTATAATACATGCGCCTGCGACGCCCAAGGTCGACAAATGCAGAACTGGATGAAATAAATAAATTATAATACAATAATTTCATAAAATGAAATCTTTACAAATGAACACATTCCTCTTTGGATAAAACAAAAAAAACCGATTACAATTATATACAAAAAAAATGCCTTTCAATTACATTTTGTTTAATGTGTCCATTTTTGTTTAGTAAAAACTTGATTTTGTGCTGCAGTAGGTAATGTATTTCGAAATAGTTGGTATAATTGTAAACATTCTGGGCAAACACTTCACGATATACCAAAGTAAATCATAACAGAAACAGAAAAGATGTTTTATCATCAGTTTAAAGTCAAGACGTAAAACATGATGCTAAATTATAAGGCTCAGTACCGAATCGTCTATGTAGCCAAATGTCCAATGACGTTAATTGACCAAGAAGCTAAATGTCAGCATGTTTTCACGTGTATCAGCATAATATCCATATAGCAGAACATCAAAATAACAATCAGTCCGTGTAGCATAATGTCCAAACTACATATTGTCAAAAACGCTATCACCCAAAAAAGTAAATCGTCAAATTTTATTGAGAGCAGCTAGCCGGAGAAGCAGAATGACCAAAAAGTAAAGCATCCATAAATCAGAGGGTAAAAATCTTATTTAAATTCAGCAAATGACAAGCAGAAACTCAATCAATTAGTGATTATTCAAGTGGCCGGTTAAATTATCGAGTGAGGTTTTACCTATTAAAGTCAATTTCTGTACACCGTGACATACGTGACATACGTTTTGGACGTTTTGCGATTTTGGCGTTCCGCTTTATAGGCAACATTTAATAATTTACGTTTTAGACGATTTAAACATTGGACATTCTACATACTTAAACTTGGGTATTTTACTATTAAGACATCTTCACAATAAGGTCAATTTACATAATTGGACATGTGCTATTTTATTTAGACCATCTCAAGTCGTAGTCATTTTGATTCATAAACTATTCGGCACTGAGAGAGTTATAAGAATAAACCTGAGGATTCTAATTGACTATTATTGCTATTTATTCTACAGTAGAATTCCCCGGCCAAGGTAATGCATGTAAAGGTAGATCCATTAGTGTATAAAGAAATAAAATGTTTTCAATTTATTTATTGAAGAATACCAATAAATCTACTAAGAAACATAAATATTCTAACGACCAAACGTCGTCAAATGCAAGCCCAGACTTGACTCTTACAAAACAAAATCCAGTATATAATATATCATCTAAGTTTAAAACAATACAGCTCACATTCCATCGTTCAAAAGAAAAAACAACGGTCAATCAGAATTAAATTCCAAATTTTGAAATTCAAATATTCTTATTTCAACATCGGCTACAGATTAAATAAATAAACAGAAGCAAAAACAGCGCGTAACTTGGGCTGGGTAAACACCGGCTTACATTTTATGGTAGGTTAGGTACTGAATACAATATAATCATTTAAATATAGCTATATTTAAATATGCTAAAAGCGTTTATTTACAAGGACACGACACTTTACCTGCTAGAGACCTGCCTCCCGTTCGTGCTATATTGTCTATGGTCTTAAAAACAGTTTAACTCTAGGTATTTCTACCACAAAAAAGAGGATTGAGAACCGACGCTTAAATTGCATAGCCGTCAAAAAAAAACCATTCAAAGGGCATTGGATAAGTTTGTAAGAACATTATTGTTTTTTTTAAGCGGCGGCTACTGAGTGTTTGGTACTAAAAGTACACCCAAGGGCCCATTTCACGAACAACGCTTGTAACTTTTATTACAAGCGGAAATCTCTTATCAACAATATGGATTGAAAAGAGACTTCCACTTGTAATACAAGCTTTCGTGAAACAGCCGGCAAATATTTAAATATCTCGGCTCCGATGCACTTAAGAGCATTACATTCATAACATAGCAAAATATGTTTAATTTAGAAAGATATGTCATAATTTACGAATGGCCGCTCACCAAAATGTATGACTTTTACAAATGACCTCACTTTTATCCAAAACCCTTTAGCTCCGCGATAACGTTCTTCTAAATCAAGTCCGATTTCAACAATATTTGAATATGTTGTAGTTATTATAGGAAAAAAAGGGTTGTACAGTCACGAGATTTAATTTGGTACCCACCTTAGGTCCAAAGTCAATCTGACATTCTACAACACTAAGGTTGAGTTTCCTAAAAGTTACTAATGACTTGACATCTCTAATGACATAGACAACTTCAAGCATATTTTTCTCGAAATGGGTCCCAAATTAACGCTCGTGACCGTACGTATCCAGTTTCTTATAAAATTTTGTTTTATTTTCTTAAAAAGGAAAACGTACAAACCTAGCTTTTCACAGTATATACTAAATATCCAAAGATCCTAATTATCGAACTAGGTTTAAGGGAAAAGAAACGTTACCACAATTTGTATAAAAAACACAATCCTCTTAAGAATAAATAAAAAAGATAAAAATTACATTCTTTAAACAAAGTATTTTTTTTCTCCATTATTGCTTTCTTACATTTCAACTATACATCGCCTCACAGTAGACTGTTGTTTTAAGGTCATAGACAACAGCACTGTACACTCAAATTCGAACCTACATCGTTACATTAGCCAGTCTTTCGTTTATTACGCTACACTAACTACGCCGCTACACCTCTCCACAACCTCGCTCGAAACTTACTCACTTTAATAACGGTTTTTTATCAAAGTTTTATAGAAAGTTGAAACGTACTTTCTTTGCGTTGCCTCACTTCTTTTTTTAAGTGGTTGTCATAATGCACCTGATATTGAAATTTCAAAGCGCCACGTCATTTACAAAAGATGTTTAGTTGTAAAATAACAAAATAACGGCGTATGCACATGACTTATCTTTTCAGATTTATTGAGATTAGGGGCATTTTTTCAATACCTTGATAAATATTGTAACAGTAAATGATAGCTTTATTTTTTCGTTCATACGAATATTTTATCAAGGGATTGAAAAATCAACCCGAAGCTGAAAAGACCTTTCTATAAAACTTAGATAAAATCACTTTTCTTTTAACAGTATAGTTATAAAACAAAGTTACGTATGTTAAGCAAAAATAGTTAAGGCATATCTTCTATTGCAATAATTAGTCTAAACCACGAGTTTACATATTTTCAAACGAGAGGGCGCTCTTTGATAAATCGTTTATCGAACAGCGCCATTTAGTTGACACTTTTAAAGCAATGGAAGTCCGTTTATATTTAAAAACAAAACTGGATGGATTAAAAAGGAGTCTCGTTGGCACCGATACTTTTTGGCACCACTAGCAAATTCAAAAATAAACAATATAATAAGCACCAAATCATAAGTCATTAGGAACAAGATGGCGAAGTCAAATAACGTTTTTAATATGCGGCAAGTGAATAACAAGTTGGTTACTTGAATTCGCCGACTCTATTACTTGGTAGGATTTGTACCAAACGATTACAAGTATCGCTCTTTTTAAATAATATACTTATCTTATTTAACCGAACATGCGTATTACGCATGGTTATTGGTTATATAAGCACAGATTATATTGGAATTATTCACTTGCCGATATATTAAAAACGTTAAAAACTGTGTATACAGATCTAGCACCACTAATAAAACAATAAAAAAGTAATAAAAGCGAATCTAATTGATATAAATGCAACATCACATAATTCGAATTGACACGTGACTTATAATTTCGTAATGTTGGCAACACTGTTACACTAGAAACAAGGCGTGAGCAGTGTTGCCAACCTAAATAGACAGCGTGGGGTGACTTGCGTCTCGTGATATGTCAACAAATTAACAAGAGCTGCTTAAAAAAATACAAATTTAACCCTTAAGACGATAGTGAGTATGTTCAATTTTCCGTATACTTACAAAACCACATCCATAAAGCTCTAGAGGAAGCCTCACTATACAAATATTATAATAATTAATGTAATGGTTTATTATTTAAATATTTTTTAAATATCATTTACACGTTCATACAAATACTACGCTAGAGCATTCTCGATGTCCAAACTAATCAATCACTATGAACCTTTCCGAGCCACCTCTAAAATTTACAAATTAGCTAAATTTTTACAATTTTGAAAGCGTAGGTACCAATTGGAAAATGTTTTCTTCATCACTTTGTAAGGATATACCGCTTGGAAAACTATTGTTTCAAATCCAAATGTGCCATCTTCGTTATCAATCCGTGTTTGCTATTCGTCAACCACTGACGGCTATAAAGCCGTATTTTGTTTTATTTTCAAATTTCGAACGGTTGACCAGTTTAAAATGTTCACAGCATATCCTGACATAGTGACTCAGCTATTTAATAAATTAATTTAATTCGTATCGGAATAAGATTCACAATCGACTAGCAAAGGGGTTAATGCACGGTTTGATCACGATACTTAGCCGTTATATCACACTAATGCATTTGAACCAACGTTGGGCCAACATTGGCAAGCTGACTAGCTTAGGCTATAGGAATCGAAGCTTAACCTCCTGCGGAAGAACATACTAGAAAAAATAACGTTTTTTTTACTGGAATCCATAGGCCATACAAAAAAGTTAACTTTTAAACGATCTTTATTCTCATTGATAAATAATTATGTTGCCTTGTCGAAGTACGTATTGTACACAAAGTCACAGGAGGCTAAATTGGCAACGAATAAAGGGTCAATAAGGGTGATTGGTACAGAACCTGCAATCCTTTTAAAGGAGGCCTAAAAGAGGTAATTTAAAGCTAAAAGGTCATGTAATATCTTGTCCGAAAATCAGTACTTATAAATATAGATTGCAATTGAATAAGTATTACGGCTCCTGGTCGTGTCCGTGTTTCGTGTACCCGTAGCCGAATCTCCGTTACCGAGTAACACGGCAACGGAGATCCGGCCCGTTCGACACGTGAAATTCGGCTACGTGTAATTAAGATACGTAGCTCCGTGTTACACGGAGATACGTTTCTTATTTACACGTAGATCCGATCCGCCCGTGACCGTGACGTTTAATGAAGATTTTATGTGTGTCTTTAAGACCTCCGAATGTAATGCGATAGTCGTGTTTTTGATTTCAGTTTCTTTGCTTTTGCATTTAAAATTGGTTTAATGAGTCATTATACAAAATATAAATATAAAATAAACTAGAACACATATCACATATCTAATAAGGCTCCGTTCGACAAGCTTTCATTCAATAACCATGCGGAGCGGAGCCGGAGCCGAGATCCGCAGATACGTAGCCGAACGCAGACACGGATACGTATCTTGGCGTGATCGTGTAGTT
The DNA here is from genome assembly GCA_963966035.1 of Acleris laterana. Taxonomy (NCBI): domain Eukaryota; kingdom Metazoa; phylum Arthropoda; class Insecta; order Lepidoptera; family Tortricidae; genus Acleris; species Acleris laterana. Next base: position 18,770,757 of record OZ014444.1, read on the forward strand.
CGGGAACTTAGCACCGCCGCCGGTGCTAAGATCACGGAGCTACGGTTCCGCGTGTAACACGGATATTAGGACCACTAATAAGTATTGATTGAATCTGAGTAGCAAATTTTTCAACTAAATTGGGTGTTTTTTTAATGCCTTGAAAGTTTTTTTAGTAAATTTTCGCTATACATGACCTTTTAGTGTAAATCCCCTAAACCCTCTAAAAGATCTATTTCCTTACCTATCATCCTGTATAATTCTAAGGAAAAAAATCCTTAACCTCTCATGGATAAGGAATACAATTCGCTTTAACGATATGAACTGCAAATTGCATGGACGCTTGTTTTTTAAATCAAACAGGGCTCATACTTTACAAATATTTATCTAGAAATGGTTTAGTAACAAATCGTCCCTTTTACGCCCTAACACCTCAAGTAATCAAAGGATTTTCCTAAAGTTTTGTACCCTTCTTTAAATTCTGCTAGCATATTTAGAATATGACAAAGCTTGATCGGATTTGAGTCCTAATTGTGACCGAGTGCGATTACTTCATAAGAATAACAAGTAAGAGGTAATATGAAATGAGCACAACTTTTCGAGTTTTCAAAAAGACTAATTATAATACTAACGTCGTTTCTACAAGGGCAAAAACAAAATGGCGGGGTGGCTAGAAATATATTTTTAAATAATTTAAATAATATGCACGGTTTTTTTTAATGCTCATTTCACAGAACCCCTTTGTCATTTCATCTCACGACCCATTTATCTAACTGTGTCAACGAATACCTATATAACACTTAGAAATACAAAGACATGACTTCAAATCACTCGTATGCAAAATTACACAATATTCGGCGATACAAAATCTCATCACAAAACCATTAAAACCTGTAAGAAACTTCTTTTGCACTAGATATTGTTAAAAATATTAAAGAGAAACAAAAGAGGTCTGTTTATGGATGATTTCTTATTCGAACCCTTTAACACTTAATACTTCATGACAACTCAATATTCAAATTTAAACTAACTATAGTTTTCTTGCCGCTTGAAGGGTTAAATTGTTTAATACAAGCATGTAAGCAAAGTTTTTTAATAAGAATAAAAACATTAAATTGTTCAACTGACTTTAGTTAGAGCAATCAATCCAAACAAGTCAACTGCAGGACATATGCCTTCCAAGTCCTGTGCTTCTCGCTTCCTGTTTCCACCAACCTTCGCTATATCGACGGTCCACATTGTGGACCGACCTCTGAACTCGTTTTGTGAATGAATAAAAAAATCAGTCCATAATGACCCACTTCTTACCAAGCAAATGACTCTATTGTCGACATTGTCCTGACTCATTAGGCTAGGGTTAAGAGTATAAGAACTGTTAATTAGAAGAAATAACAAATATTTTTACAAGCCCCAGTGCAAAAGACAGTTAGAATGCGGGTCTTACGCAATTCATCATCGAATCTAAAGGAACTAAACGACTACAGTTTGATCCTAACTGCGAGTAAAGAAATGCAAGAATTACGGTTAGTTTTTCCACAGATCCTACCAGATGCATTAAGTGGGTGCCATTCGGAATCTATAATAACGTTTGCCATAATGATCGTTTGTCATAATTTGTATTTTCAGTTCAGTAAGACCATTTTTTCAAATTCTTAAAATTACCTACGCTTATGTTAGATTATAGCAACTTAAGGAAAACTTAAAAGATGTCTGACTCAGCTGAAAAAACAGGTTATGGCAAACGATCACTATGACAAACGTTGTGTTATGGCAAACGTTATTATGGATTCCAATGTAGACCCGCATTAAGTCCGTACCTTTATGGAGACACGAAAGCGAAATAATAATGTTGTTTTGTCCCTTACTAAGGCAGAATCATCACTCTCACTCTAATAATGATCCTAGAGTACAGTAAAAGACAGAACTGCGTAAAAATGCGATTCGACGTCAATATGTGAAGTCCCTAAATACATAACTCTGTTCATCTAAAACAAGGATCATTCACTTGATTAGGAATAAGTATTGACAAGTGAAATTATCGATGTATTAACTCTAGGACATTTAATTTAGCCCCAAATCTTTCGAAACCTTCAGATGCCCAGTCCCTGTATCATAGGGGACAATATTACAGAACCAGTAACAACAGAAAGGCTACAGAACTAACGTTTTAGTATGATGTTACCTCACATCTGCGTAGGATCTGCGTTAAAAACCAACCATAGTTACGTTCAAACTCTTCTCTTCTGCTATCAGCATGTTATTCTAGGTGCATCGGATTTTATTTAAATATTTAGCGCCAATGGCTGTGGCTAGTGATGTGCCGTTCTAGGGAATTCTCGAGAATTCTCGACATCTTCCATACAAAAGGAGCCTCGTTCTCGAAAATTCTCGAACGACACATCTCTAGCTGTGGCAATTGTGACGGAAGTGAGTTTCGATTTAATGAGTGGCAAAATTTTCTGTTTTCTCCATAGCCTCACTAAATTCGAACTACTTCGACACTCAACCACGATAAGTAAAGCTTAAAGGTGTCCGAATTTAAATAACTATTGATAATTCCTATCGATTATAGATATATACGCGCACACGCCAATCCAAAGCATTGGACCACTGTTTCATGTATTCACTACATTAAAATGTCTAGGAAGCGATCTGCACTATGGCAGTGAAACGTGTCGTTATTGTACTAGCATGCTAAAAGGACCAGCCATTAGACTATCTCTAGAAGTACAAATATTATTTTCGGTAGAATAATTACAATCGTATTCACCTGTCATAGTGAAATCGTTTAAGCGACTACGATACACATTTCGAAACAGGATCACATCTAAAAAGCCCGCCACTCGACGTTAAAAGTATTTCAACGTACCCTAATTTAATAATTTGGTAGGAACACCAGCCTTATACCAATCGGAACCAGCCCACTGACTTGCTTACTCACTTGAAAACTGTCAAGTGGCGGGTGATTTAGCAGCTCGGCTCTGGCGTTTAAGATATGACGTTTATGTAGATGACGTTATCCAAGTGGGCAGCGGGCTCGCAGGACTGACCTGCACTAGCTGGCGAGCTGTGCGCGCGGCGCGGCGCCGAAGCTGCTGCGTAGGGACTCCTCCATCAGTCGGCAGATCTTGTCGCGGTCCGCCTGCAATGACAACCGTTGTTGCTGTGACCACTGTCTGGTATCTATGGTAGCGGGTCAATGTTCATAGGCTACTTGATACGAGTATGACCAAACTTTTCGTGATCTAAATAGACCTTGGCAATTACTACATTAAATAATAGGTCTTTGTAAAACCGTTATTGGAGTGTGCAAATGAAGCCGACCGACTTCAAAAAAAAAGGAGGAGGTTACGCATAACTTTTTACAGAGTTGACTGATTAAAAAAAAAAATAGTTTGATACAGGTGGTCCCATTGTCACCAAATCCGAATTGAGGGAACTCCTCAAATATTATAGGCATACATACAGCGATTTTAGTATTTTTAGTAACAAGTCTAGCATTTGCAGAAATCACAAAGTATCATCTGGTGAAGTGGAACTGATGATGAAGTCCAGAAATGGCTACCGGAACTCCTCAACGGTACCTATTTCAAGGGTGGCGATAAGATATCTCGACTAGGATAGTTGAGCAATTGTAACGAAGGACATTTAATTGTTTAAATATGATTATGACTTTCCCGCGGCGTTGCTTGTGGCGAGCTTGAAATGAAGTTTCATATCAAAAGTAGAAAATAAAATAACTGTTTTAAAAAACAAAAAACTGCCTTCAAAACCGCAAAATAGTACATTATTGTCTAGGCAGTGAAGCAGGCAATTGCGGGCAGAGGATTGGTTTAAACGGACGAGCTTGCGAGTCCGTTTAAAAATACGAGGCCCGCAATTGCCGTACCTGCCGAGGCATATATAGTGCTTTTCTCAAAAATCGCAAGAAAAAAAATGTGTTGGAGTAAAGTAAACAAGCAAGCTTCACATAAAAAAAAACTATCACTCTTTACCGCCTTTATGTTTATGACAAGGAGAAACGCAAGTTTTTTTTTTAATACTACTCAAGCTATTCGAGACACAGATAAAAAAGTTATGTTCCGAACAAAATTTGGATGTATACATAAGACTTGTGCCCTCATTTTATTAAGGCCGTTTTTACTTTTTAAAAAGTTAGATACTAGATACGTAGATAGTAATGAAATTTGTATGCAACATTGCGTGCTTGGGTAGCGAGCACGCAATGTTTTTTTTTTTAATTTGAGATCTGTCAGTAAACTATGTACTTCGCATCCCAATATATAGATAGTAATGTCAACTTTTCCTGTAATTTTTGAGAAAAATAACTTTAAAAATGGTAGGTATAGGGTCAGTCCAACAGATTTTTACCCAAAAGCCGTCTATTTACCGACCTCGTGTATGAACCCCAGCTGCACGAGCTCGTGCGCGAGCGCCGGCGCGGAGTCCCGGCGGGACACGCAGCACGTGAGCTGCCGGTTCATCTTGTCGTCCATGCGCAGCAGGATCGTCATCTGGCGGACGGGAAGGACATTTTACCGGCTCGCTATACATCGCTCCTTGTAAACTGTACTTTATAGAGTTTACAAACTAACTACCGTAAAACTACACAACTAATGGTCCTGGCCACAGACCACTTACCCTATAGACTCCGCTTCGGAACAGTTTGTCTAGTATCTCATTAAGCCAAAATGGCGGGGCGCGGGGGGCGGAAAGTGCACCGTGATTGGCTAGTTCAAAGTCAACGAATAATCAAGTGTGCGCGTCGTGGTGCGCGCCAATAGAACCATGGCAACCAATTAGTGTTCTGTGAGCATAAGCATGGCTTACGGGGGCGCCTTTGTATGCGGATTCTATAGGGTAAGTGGTCTGTGGTCCTGGCCTACAACAATAGTCCAATTTTACTTATCACATTATTCCAAAAATATGATAGCTTTAGCTATAGCTAGAGTTTAGAGCAATCAATTTTAGGCCAAACAGTACATACACCCAGCAATAATAGCGGTAAAGTATCATATGTTAGAATAATGTAATGAGGAAAATTGGACTATTGTTGCAGACTAGGACCATAGTTGTGTGGTTTTACGGTACCTATTACATAGTTAAAAACCCCTGATTTTGATCATCATTATGACCGCTTCTTTCAGAACTAATATATTTTAAACGGTCCAACCGGATTTTATGAAACCTAGTTGAGAACCATCGCTACAAAATGCTGCTTTCAAATAAATAAATAAACTGCATTAAAATCGGTATTCTTGCGTCGGGGGTTAAAAATAAATAATCAAGGAAAGTGCTTGTCTGTCTGTCTGCGTGTAATTCCCGTTCCCGTGGGAATTCCTTTCTTAGTGCACCTCTACGGTACCTAAGCTACGTCCCTTCCAAATTTCAAGTGCTTACGTTTAGCCGTTTAGACTGTGCGTTGATATGTCAGTCAGTCAGTCAGTTTCTCCTTTTATATATTTAATAATTAAAATAAAACCCATGCTATTGCAAAAACTGTTTATGACAAACGATTTTATGCAAAATGATACATTATGCGAAGGAAAATTATGCGAATCGATACGAGAGTGTGTCGTCAATCTGCGTGTGTGTCTCACCAGCAGGTCGTGGTGCGCGCG
>OZ014444.1:18776556-18850553 GCA_963966035.1 Acleris laterana
GCCGCTGCGCCTGCGGCTGTTGTCGGCGCTCTCCGTGCAGATGGCGCTGCTCGCGGAGATCCTCGCTACCACCGCCAACTACACTATAGTGTTGCTGCAGTTCAACCACGTCGTTTAGGGGTGGTTCAAAAATCAACGTTAATCATTGATAATTCATTTTATTTATTACTTTAAGCATTGTTCAGTTAACATTACAGTTTGCGGAGGCACAAACAGACGATTTTAAACAAAAAATGTCTCTCGCTTCTCAGTCGCTGTCTCCACAGCCCTAACAGCATCCTGAGGGTGTTGGCGCAGCGCTTGGACGCGCTGCTACTACGGCTGGAGCTCCATGCGCCAGTAGTCGTTGCGCCCCGCCGGCTTTAAAATTATTTTTAATTTATTACATCAATATGATGTATTAACATTAAGGATAAGACTTTGTTACTAACACATATAGGATCCAGTCTGAAATAAAAATATTGAATTTGAATTTCAATATAAGTAATATGTAAAACATTAAAAATTAATGGCGATCTAGTTTTAGATTTATCGTTTAAATATCCAATACTAAGGGCCTGTTGTTCGTCCAGTAGATATACTTAAACTAACTTATCGTTAAAAACCGTAACCAATGGTTAAATCTTAAGGAACTTACTATATGTAACTACTGATCAAGCAATGGGCCCAGAAAGCAACATAAACACGCACTGCATTTGTACGACAAATAACGAGTATGCCCTCGTGTGATCTTGTATACTATTGAATCGATAAAAACACTCGATATAATGGCAAGGCTTACTTTCATAGCTGATATCAGTCATAAGGCTTTACGATTTTACCTAGCTAAGAATAATCGCGATTAAACTGGTTTTCTTTAAAAAAACGTATAGTTCGGTTTATCTGTTTGCCACACAACAGACACTTAATCAATTTGATTCATAGGCCACTATGGAACTATGTCAAGGTGACGTTGTAATTCATGTCTTAAGAACTCTCCTATGATTTGAATCACTACGTCACTATAACATAGTTCCATAATCGCCTAGGATTCAAATTGGTTGACTGTACACAAGTAGGTATACACGTTAAACCTATAACACCCGCTAAAGTAATAGAATGCCTTAAAGCATTAAGCCCGCCATTTGGACTTTCTTTATGTACTGTGCTATAAAGTTTAAATTAATTAATTAATGAAGTAAAGGACATCATCAATTTTGGTCCAAAAGTGAAAGCGCTGGCCAAAAAAAAGGTTTATTCTGATACAATTTACACGCCTAAACATTTCTTACTATAACACCAAAGCTGTATCGTCATTAATCTTGATTAAGTATGGTAGAACAAATTCATTCGGTTTTGTTAGTTAAATTCACCGAAATATATAATTTTCTAACTAGAATAAAACTATGGATATTGGTACTACAGCTTTGGTGCCATAATAACAAATGCTCAGGCGAACCAGATCTAACAGAATATAGCTTTTTTTTGGCTGGCACTTTTATATTTGGACCAAAAATTTATGAAACTTGGATGATGTCCTTTACTTAGAAACTGATTGGTCATCACCGGACTCTATCTGCTTGTAAACGTGCCTTCAAAACTTCTAAACAGTTCCCTTACCATGAGTTACAATTACCGTTTTCGCTAGCGAGTCGAATGCTCTGGCCCTTGCACTCTATAAGAATACTCGCAAGGTCTGCGAGGGACAGAGCTTCGAATCGCTAGCGAGTACATTCTTTGTAACTCATGGTAAGGGTACTTAGATCATTACGATCGACTATTTCCCGTCCATTCACCTGCAGCTCCCCCCTCCCCCCTTCGCGTTATGTCACCACGCTACGAATCGGTGATCGATGTCACCGACCGTGTTGCAAATCTTCGAATATCAAACGTTCTTAGAACCACCAAGCTTCAAAGGCACTTTCTGCTCTACCAAGGCGGTTTTTAAGTATATTTTTGTTGAGCCATGTTTAAGGTTTTACTCTAGTTGTTTAAGATGATCTCTCGTATGGAAATTTGTCATCAAACAGCTCAAATGTAGCGTGGTTGGTATCGACAGTGATATATACATTTTCATCATAACAGTGTTATGAAAAGGACTGCTCCTAATTTTTTTTATTTTTTTTATGGCATAGAGAATACAAGCGAGCACACAGGCCACCTGATGGTAAGTGGAAACTGTGACCCATAGACATTCGCATTCACAAGACTGCAATGCAATCCTAAGACTGCAAATGCGTTGCCAACCCTGAGGACTAAGATGGAATACCTCTATGCTAGTTATTTCACCGGCTGTCTTATCCCCAAACCGGAACACAACAATGCGAACACTGCTGTTTGGCGGTAGGTTAATGGATAAGATGGTGGTAGCGATCCGGACGGACCATGCACAAGGTCCTACAACCCGCAAAATCACTCATTCATTCAATTTAACAACGCGAGCCGAGCCGAACGACGAGTGACGACGAGTATAGCGGTAGCAGTGCAGTTTGAATATAGGGTTCGGCCATAAGTGAAGGAAGATCATTGTTGTAGCTAGAGCTACGGTGTAGAGCTACGGCGTAGACTTTTAACTCGTAGACCAACGAAGCGCTGCTACGAAGTCGTAAAGAAATGATCAAACTTTAAATGAAATCCAGTGAAATCTTATGAGTGTCATACGGCGTTCCATTTCGTCACTGTTCAGACGGTCAGAGCACAGTGTAATTGCGATCTTAAGCTTAAGGAATAGAATTGGGAAGGGTTTGTGGTTAAATTAGAGTTGTGTTAATTCACGAAGAGGCAGTAATATTGTCTGAGAAGGTTGTTAGCGATCTGAAGTTTGTAATATCTTAACAATACATAGCAATTCAACTAAGCGGGAAAAATGGCTTACTTTGGATATATTCATTCACGCTTCAGCTATATTCATATTCTGGGGCAACTCTACCAATCTACTTTTTTGCTATTATTTTTTTTATTTATTTATTGCATTTTGCACAAAAGAATCTTACTTCTAAGTACAACCCTGTAAGGCTATTGCAAAGCGTAATTTAAACAACATGAAATTTCTCTGTTATAGAACAAAAAATATATAAATAACTAATTACTTTCACTTATTTGTTTTTCAAAACAACACTTCAAAATCTATAAAGGCCTGGTTAAAACGCCACGCTACTTATCTATAGGTTGAGTGAAACGGTTTATCTCTACAACAGAGCTTTAACATGACTTTGAACATGAAAATTCCACTTACTTTTACTGTAATAGAGTTGCCCCTACATCTTGTTTTATTACAATCCCGATACGATGCTAATTAAAATCAGCAAGCTCCTCTTTAATTAACGAGTATTCCCACTTGACAGCACACTACGCTTTACAAAAAAACTTCACAGCGGATGCAATATCGAAGGATATTCCGAAGAGACTGGAGCGGAGATAGGTTCATAATGCAATAATGCAGCCAATATCCGTCCAGCCGGGTGTAACCCAGTTCAATTAATCGGGGTGAGGAAAATCTTGTTTATGGTCCTCCTTTTAGTTGACAATGGTGACTTTGTAACCTTCTGACGTGTGCTCCTGTGTGACTTTGATTCATTTGTTTACATCTTTGGCCATTTCAATTGACACGGTCACTTGCTTTGAAGCGTACTGACTAGAACTTTTTATCACGGATATTTCTATAATTAATACTTAATTATAAAACGCCACTATTTGTTTCTTAAATACAATGTTAAGCTACGAAATAAACAAAATAAGTTTTACGAAAAGAAATAATAATTTAATACAAATAATATTACCTTGTTTCATTTTGTTGCATTCAATCTCATTTCGTTACAGTATGCTTAAATTCATACCATCACGCCTTTACTCCCAGATTGAGGGAGGGAGAGATACAGAATTACCAACAACTCTAAAAACTTGTTGTTAATTCTATAACTATATTTTGCACAAACAGTCTAAAATGTTTACCAGTGCACTAGTGACAGGTTGCAAGCCCATCGCCTAACAATACTACAAGCCTTTATTCCCTTAGTTGTCTTTTACGACTTCCACGAGAAGACATGGAGTGATACTCTCCTGCTGATCTACGCATGTTATTTGATACTATATTGAATTTAATATTTATTGCTTTATATAATGCTAGATTAAGTAGTACCATTGTAATATGTTTAAAAAATGACTGACTGCTGAGTTTCTTGCGGCGTTTCTTCTCAGCAGTGTCTCCTCTTGGGAAGCGCTGCCTGGTAGATTCTTGACGTGTAAAAGTGCCCGTACGGCCTACTTACTGATTAAACATCTTTTATCTTTTTTATCTTTTTTCTACTATTCTAAGCTGGAAACCACACGGCAAATTAATTGAAAAAATAGTAAGTAGTTAAGTACCCTTTTTTGCAACATGGTTTAAATAAATAAAAAGTTGCAAACAACACACGAACAAATCCCTAGTCCGTTAGCAACAAGCTCGAAGGAAATAGTTCTTCATTAGTTCTGCTAGTGTTTACTTGTTACACGTCAAACAGGATGTGACGTGACGGAAATACGGAAGCGACAACAAAAACATGGCGTTCCGTTCATCCTCGTGTCACAAAACAGGTAGGTACAGAAATAAATCACATGCATGTACTAAACTTTTCATACCTACGCTCGGCGGTCGCTCTAGGGTTGAAAACTATAGCTTATGCACAAAACCCATCAAATGACACTAAAAACAACATAATATCTACATAAACAATAAACATGTTGTCAACTGAGGTAAGGTAGCGTGAATTTAACTTACAAAAATTTAGTAAGGTACTTCGTTTTACTGAACAGTTATAATAATTTTTCTTTGCAAAAAAAATCACAGACGCGTGTCTCAAGCGAATGGCACTCGCGCTCGCACTGGTCCCAACCGGTTCGAGATATATCGTGTCTGTGAGCAGTGTCTATGTGTGCGTTGCTCGAGCGGACCTTGTATGTAGATTGACTTCTGTGCCTATCTGTTTTGTGCTTGTGTTGATTTGTTCAGCGAGTAACTGCTAACTGTGTACAATACTAGACGATCCTGTGTATTAAATAGCACACAAACGGACGTAATATGTAACTAAAACTACTGATTTAATTTGGACCTTTATTTCCCTGAAAAAAAAAACATTATTCTTGCAGCCTTAAAGTACTAGGATCGAAAAGAGACCCTACGAGGAGCGAGCGAGAGCAGCCAGTGCCCCGACTCTGGCTGGGAAACTGCCCATAAACGGGCCTTCTCGGATGAATTTTGACTATTTTCCAAAAGATATTGAATATTTTTTGTTAGTAAGTATTATCTGAATTATTAAAACATATTCTATATTCGAAAATGGGCACTTTCTAAAATTATAACCTAACCAAACACGTTTTTAACATAGAGTAAATAGCCTATTTTCTTAATCTATACATAGAGGGGGCATCTAATAGCCTAACAAAGTAGATCATTACTCTAGCTCAAACTCAATAATCAAATGAAAAACAAAAATATCGAGTGTATTTTTCATGCTGAAGCATTTTTCAAGTTTCAAATTAAGAACAGTCTGCACTAACCGCCGTGGTTTACAAATGGCGGCCCGTTTTTCTCGACGCGCAATTTGAGCTGCGCCGCGTTCCCGCGGTTTTGTAATGAGCGCCGAGAAATATCAAAAGCAGTCGGCGCGGGAGGCTTATGCCTATTTACTCGTAAACTCCACTTGTTAACGTGTTAAACGATAACGTTACCGAACTGGGGGGTTATTATGGCATAGCAACGCAGTTCTGTTTACGTTGAGAGAAAAGGACAGAGCTATATAACTGCTATAGTTCTGTCCTTTACGCTCAACGTAAAATGAACTGCATAGCTACGTCATAATAACCCCTCAGGGGCGTTATTATGGCATGGCTATGCAGTACATCTTACGGTGAGCGTAAAAAACGGAGCTTTAGCAGTTACATAACTCTGTCCTTTTCTCTCAGCGTAAAATGAATTGCATAGATACGTCATAATAACCCTACAAGGGCTACAAGTTTAGGAGTGATATAGGCTGCCGGAAAGTCGCGTCGAACGCAGAGTTTAATTCTATACAATTTGAGAGTTTTCTAAAATTGTTTACGTTAGAGTTACGCGTCTTGCCTAGGGAACAGCTGTTTTGTAAGAAGCAAGTTTTTATCAGACAGACAGACAGTCAGATGGTGAATCCACAAGAGTTCCATTTTTTGCCATTTGACTACGAAACCCTAAAAACTAATGAAAAAAATCACAATATTCTGGAAAGCTTATATTTATTTTACAATACTAACAAAGTTCGTTAAAAGATTTTTTACAAGGCAGCTTATAAAATAAAATTTAATATTGTTAACAGTTTAGATGTTCTATTTCATAACAGATTATACATATTTTTAAAGTTTGCCTCGTTATTGAGTAAATGTAATAACGGCGTAATCCTGTCTAATTTCGGGACTGTTTGCCTCCGATTAATTTTGCGCTGTTTCGAGCAAATATCACAGATATTGCTTTATTTTCTGAATATTGTGCATGCGGAAATAATTGGATACTTAATTGAGAGTTTAGATAGGAACTAGATACTTATAATATGCTATTCAAATCACTTATTTCTAGTGTTTTTTTTACAATTTTATAAACCTAAAGCGAGGTTTAGATTATCAATAAAAATTGACTACTGTTTTGCTCTAAGTTTAAAGTTAGTAAGACATTCGCATTCACAAGACTGCAATGCAATCCTAAGACTGCAAATGCGTTGCCAACCCTGAGGACTAAGATCGAATACCTCTATGCTAGTCATTTCACCGGCTGTCTTATCCCCAAACCGGAACACAACAATGCAAACACTGCTGTTTAGCGGTATGATAATTAATGGTAGTGATCCGGACGAACCCTGTACAAGGTCCTACCACCCGCAGTTAGTATTCAAAATGACAGAGCTATATAACTGCTATAGCTCTGTCCGTTACGCTCGCCGTAAAATGAACTGCACAGCCATGTCAAAATAACCCCCCAAGTCAATATCCAAGAGACAGATCGTTGTGTTATTAGCTGAATGGTGTTACATTATAGTTGCTACATTTTGTTGCGCAAATCATGTAGAAAACGTTTACATAGTCGGGCAGGTTTCAATATGAAAGTGTGTCAGGGCGTTAACCGGCTGAAATGGCTCCAATAATTGGGCTATAAAGCCGCCGCGGCCCGCCTACATAGAAATATCGCCGTTATGAGACTGTTTACTCGTGTAATTCTTATAAGCCAAATGGTGAGACTATGGAGATTTGGGAGCCAATGCACAGAGATAGGTAGACATCTTTTCAACTTTATTTGAGAAGCAGATTTCCATTATGGTTATTAACATCGAGATATTTTTTTCGGGATGAAAAATAGCCTATGTGTTAATCCAGGTTATAAGCTATCTCCATGTCAAATTTCATGAAAATCCGTTAAGCCGTTGTAGCGAGAAGGAGTAACAAACTAACACCAACTTTCGCAGCTTCTTTACATAGTATAAAACAAATTCACTTTCTGCCCTCTGTCGGTCTGTATGTACGTTTAGATCTTTCAAACTGCGCAACGGATTTTAATGCGGCTTTCATCAATATACAGGGTGTCCCAGAAACCGATGTCAACCCACCTAGGGCTCATAGAGCAGCTAAAAAGATATCGATTTAACTCCTATGTTCAGCGACATTTACGAGTTTCGGAGATATTGATCATGTCACGAAAAAAACATTAATTTCATGTTTGGTTTTTATAAATTTTACATAATTTGAATCATTCTGCCGTCATAAGCAAAAACGCAGTAACTAAGATAAACCCCCTGTAGTAATACCAACCTTATTAACATATATTTGAATCTACTTTGGTGATTGAATTTGAGATACTTACTGCTTATTGGCTTGGGAGGGCAGCATTACGAATCAGCGAAGTTTTTTAAACCTATTTGCCCGTTTTTTAAGTCTTTGTAATCACATAGGTTATATATTTTATTTCATACAAAGTGAAAAGCAAACAATGGGTCACCTTAAGTATGGAGAAACCAACTTTATGAGATTACTACGGAACTACTTTATGATGTGAACCCAACTCGCTCTCACTGGCTGGTTTTGAACCCCCGATGCAAAAAAGAGGGGTGTTTTTTCTATTCATTTGTAAATAAAATAAACGAAAAATATAGCAAGTTTTTCCTTAAAATTACATACATACATACCGTCACGCCTTCATCCCAGAGTGAGGGAGATAGAACTACAGAATTACTTACCGACAACTCTGAGAATTGTTAATTCTTAAAATTAAATGTGAAATATAACCTTTCTGTGCTAAATACCAAACCGCAGTACTGTCTAGCTGTAACCCTAAATCCTTTCAGGTTTGAATATCAGGTATCATTTGAATCACAAAGAGTTATCAAGTATAAATTTTAACGTTTTACTGAGCTCAAGCAGACCTAGCAAAATTGATAAAGAACCTGTTCATGCGTCTCCTTTTAACTCGTGTAGTGAAGATAGGAAAGTTATGAGAGGTAAATATAAAGTAACTTGCCTTTGTGTCATTCGTGACAAACCCACAGGTATTACATAAGCTAAGCCCTTTCTGTGACAGCACCTTTGTCAAAGGTAGTTTCAATTATCTGAAGCTTATACCTTTGCCATTAAATCTCAGCTTCAATTTCAAGTTTAATATAGTGTTTTTTTAAATAATTCGTCACTTAATAAAAGTATAACGTTATAATACTTATAATGACGGTAATATGATCCTGAATAAATATAATCTGAATGAAGTTGGTACCTAATAACTAGAGATGCGCCGAATATTCGTTTGGTATTCGGCATCTTTTTCACTATTTGTATTCGGCCAAATTATTCGGTTTTGGTGCCAAATATATTTCATTTCAGTATTTCAATTTTCTTGGCTACACGACACGGTACAGAACTATAAGACGAAACTTCATAATTATGTAAGATTTATCTTAAATATAATAATTGTAAGTCAAATAAATCCTATGAAGAATGTGTTGAATAAGTAAAGCTAATAAAATAAAGCAATTAAACTTTAAATCAAGATTTATTTCGAAATCTCAAGTGAAAGATGTGTGGATGGTGAGGTACAGCTCGCTCATCATATAGCCAGCAGCGACACGTAGCGTACATGTTAGAACCTGTTTACGCGGCAAAACAATGAAATGGTAAACCGAATAATTCGGCCGAATATCCGGTTCGGTAAAGGTTAAACCGAATATTATTCGGTATTCGGCTATTCGGTGAAACCACTATTCGGCGCATCTCTGCTAATAACGCTCAGTGAGGCTGGTTTTCAGTGAAACTAAGGAAGTATTGTGGCGTTAAATAAACTATTAGCAGTAAAACAAACACTGCTATACAATTATCGAAAATGTTAAACGTGTGTGCGTGGGTGAGTATGAGAAATTGGTATGGGCGGTAGTTACAAGCTTTAGTGCTTTGTGACTTTAACTCATGTTTCGACTTTCTGCACTTAACTGGCAAAGGCAATAAAGCGACCAAGTACGAGTATGTATAAAAGTGTGCTGCTACTTATAAGTCCGATTGTGCAACTACTCGCATTTATAATTTAAAAAAAATGCAGTCACGAAAATGGTAGATCGAGCGTAAATTTACTAATAATGCCTGTAAGCAAGTTGCACATAATGTAACGTACTTAATTCTATGAATGCTGTTATAACGCATTAGTAGGTACAGCTACTAATTAGGTATGATAATTATCTGATTCTCTACATAGTAATCCTCTTAACTTCATCAAATACTATCAGAGACTATTGATCTCATTTATACGCCTTATTTTGCTCTTAGAATGTCAAATAAAACTAACAGAGAAACAGAAACTTATATGATCACCCTTGACCGTACCAAATAAAATTGTATTACACTCAATAAGGACGCCATTATGGTTGTCACCCCGATTTGGGACTCCGAGGTATTTTCCTCACCATTATAATTTGCGTCACGTCACCAAATAATATATCTCGAATGGAACACAATTTTCCTCTCAATTCAATATCGCCGGTAAATCATTTTGCCGCTCGAAATTGTAAATTGGGTCCGAACGCTGCGCTGTGTTTGTAGTCCAATCCATTTCTCCGAGCCTTCCGACTGACTGACACGTCGATTCTGCCCGGACACATGAATCTTTGCTAGCTTTTAAAGTTTTAATTTATATTCGGAACAAATCTGGTGATTGTGGAGGCCAGGTTTTTCGTGTTGTGGATGTATTTTTTTGAGCTGTTTAAGTTTATGGGCTTACGCAACCGTCTATAGTGAACCATTTTTAAATATTTACCTATTTTAAAATCTGACCCATAGTAATCATCATCAAAATATTGAAATTTATTTAAAATATAGAACTTACAAATTAGACTAGGTATAAATATCTTAAATGCGTATTTGAATAATGAAGATAGAGCTCTCTAGATGAAAAAATAGAAAATTAAAAGAAACAAGCTAGACAGAGAGATTTTGCCAAAATTATGTTAAATTTTAACGAACGTTTCGTAGAATCAGAAGTTCACTAAGTAAGCCTTTTTTAAATATCAAGGTATACGTTAATAGAAAAATAAATAATACTTACTATAAACTAACTAAAAAACAAAACTCTTAATTGTACCCACCTGAGATATAGTTTCTTACACGACCGCCGCGACAAACTATCAAACAGATAGATTCACAGAAATAAAATAGATAAACTTGCAATTGTGACTGCGTTAGGCAATACCCAAATCCCCTCTAGGCTAGCATGTCGCCAAAATACTCACTTTCGTGTCTTATTTGAATGCTGAACCTAAAATCAAGCACTCAGCACAGTAAGCTATAAAAGAAAAAGAAATAAAGCAAATAATGGATAGCTCCAAAGTTTGGAACGACGATATAAATAAAACAAAACCTAACTAATACCAATTAGCAACCCTTTTAGTTAAGTTAAAAGTCTTGTTTTTTTGTTGAGCCCTCTTAGCACTATATTAATAGCAATAATTAGAAGGTTAAACTTGAAAAACGTCTTGAGAAAACTCGATTTATTAAAAGCAGGAAAAACGTCTTGGTTTTAGGTCTTAGTGAAAAGATAAATTTACATTTAGGCTAAAGTTCAATTCAGCTGTCTCAAAAATGTACGGAACAGTCAGTATTCAATTTAGAATTAAAACTAAATCTGTAAAAATGTACGTAAAAAGTAACACTTTATTGTACAAACAAAAGAGGGAACAACAGACAACAGGTTTTTTTTTTAAACGTGTTCTGAAAAAATACGTTTTGAAGATATTTGTGATATTTTCTTTGATCTTTATTAACTGTTAATTCCTTTTGTCAATTATAAAAAAGACAAAAATAATTATAGCAGGATGCACAAAATGTCAACTTATCCTTTTAAAGGTTCTTTTCCAGTTAACCTGTGAGCGATTGAGGAATAAATAATGACAATTAATAGCAAAATAAATGCAATACTTAAATATAACTAAAGGTTTGAAGTTCAGCCAACTAATGTAAATATGCATAGTAAGTTGGAAATGTTAGTTTGAATACCAAATACATTGTTAGCAAAAAATTTAGTAGCCCTACTTGGCGTTGGGTTAGTTGCGTACTCGCGTATTTGGAATACTTTACTAAAAAGTATGCATGTGCAATTTTATAGTCAAAGCAAAATGTAACCTCATGACTTAAGAAATAAGGTCACTTATACATTCGCGGCTCTAAGAGACATGCACCCTTTTCTCTAAGGAGGGCAGAATATTTGACACGTAATCGCTATGTGCAGACGGCATAGTTGTTAGTGTCGGTTTTTGGACTCGAATTAAAAGAGCCAAATATGCAGATATTGAATATTGGGATGCATTTTTAGTTGGTTTTGGTCATTTGCACCAACATTTGCCAAACTGACGCCAATCCAGAAGATCTATACGGCCATAGCGCCACATACATGTATACATAGACCTTATTGTTCGTGGCATATTGCGGGGCGTGTTGATGTCATAGCAACGTGTAGGTATATCGCACTGCTAGATGAAGACAGTAGTACCTAACTCAAAATACAACTGTATAGGTATTCTGACATCAACTTTAATACAACTTGTATGAGCTTGAAATAAAACAAATAAGGACTTTGGGTTCATTCTGTTTTGATCTAGCAGTGCGATATATTTATGACTTCAACTATACCTGCGCAACGCCAAGTGAAGTACCACCATTAGATTTCGAAAGAACTACCAATTCGTTTCCAAACATAGTTTTTGTTGCAATTATTTCACAAAAAGGTGGACCAAATCCTATTATTTGTGTAATTCGATGTAACAGCCAACCTTTTTACGACAAACGCCGCATTAAATCAGGAAGAAGCGGAACTCGGCCAGTAAATAAGAAATTAAGGTCAGTCGCTGGGTGATTTACCCAATATAGGGTTTTGTTACCGTTTGTTTTTTTATCGCATGGATCAGGCAAACTAGTACACAGGGTGTGTCCTCTACGGGGTAAAACCATATTTTCCTTTGACGTGTTTAATGTCAACGTTTTGACAGTAATGGCGGCCGAATTAAAAACAATACCATAAACAAACAAACAAACATAAACTCACGCCTTCAATCCCAGAGTGGGGTAGGCAGAATTTCTACAGAATTTCCAACAACTATAAAAACTTTTTGATAATTCTGTAACCACATTTTGCACACATAGGCGAAGATGTTTACCAGTGTATTAGTGACAGGTTGCAAGCCCATCGCCTAACAGTACTACGCGCCTTTATTACCTTAGTCGGCTTTTACGACATCCACGGGAAGACTTAGAGTGGCACTATTCTAATCCGGCAACCACACAGGGAATCCAACAATACCAGGTGAAATATATGTTTTTAAACTGATGGTAAACGGGCCCTGAGGCCCAATATTTTTTTTGCAATCTCAAGATTAATCCAGAGACATAATGTTTATTCTGGTCATTTCGAAGACGCATTTAGGCTAGTTAGTGACCCTGCCTACGAAGCTATAACGGTCCATGAGTGTTTGTTTTAGAGTCTTGGATGCTCGATATAATGTATTTATTATATCGATATCTATTACACCCATAGTACAACACTAGAGTTTAGTTAGTTTAAAAAACAAGTGATAGATAGGTACAACTTCCGAAAATCTGCCCTGCCTATACTGCGTACCAATTGACTCGTCTTATTAAGTGAACAATTACTTATATTTTATAACCTCAAAATGGATCATTCCTCCTGCAACGGCCATTATCTGCTAAATAAAGCAACTAGAGACCATATTTTTTGCACATCATTTTCCGGATTTTACATCATGAATGGTTTATCTAATGACAAAATAGTTATTTTATGCGAAATGGGAGCATTTTGAGGTTATGAAAGTGTTTACTAAGACAAGTCTATTGGTATGAACCTTAAATGAATCCTCCTGTCTTCCTTCTCGAAGTTATTTCGACCCTGTCAACTAGTTCCGTCATAGAAAAGCAATACCCTCTGTGACGGGTACCTATTCACTCTCGACTTAAAACTAGACTTTTTATTTGTTTACACTCCGTTAAACTAATTCTCAAAGCGTGTTTTTACCAATTAGTCCACGAGCGCAAACTTGTAACTTGTTACAAAGTGTAACGAGGAACGCAGCGAGTAGTTCTAAGGATCAAAGGCTTTGTCCGCGCAATAAAAGCGGCTAGTTGTGTGGAACCCGATCTAGTGCCGGCTGACATACAAATGGTTAAATCAACTTTTAAAGTACTCCTTTTCTTTTGCGGTATTAAAACTTACCTGGTGACTTATGGTTAATAATGATGTATGAATATTAAAATCAGACCACAAGTTTATGAACCCTATACGTTAAACACCTTAAATATTTTTTAATGTTCGAAAAAACCTGGTAACTCGTGGGAAAATGCACTTTTTTCATACAAAACCTACGGACAACATCGTCCCCTGCGTTACCAACTATATTATTGTTCAAAACTGGATTATTTTCAATCAAATAAGTTCAAATGTTAGCCTACTTGTCTGATCAAATAAACGTGTAAGCCATGTCGTTAGCAAATGTATAGTTTTTCTATAAACGGGTAATCTGTGAAATATGTATATCGAAAAATAGGGAGTAACTTAAAAGTTGATTCACCCAAATTACATCGATACAAATGACCAGCGAGTCGCGACGTGACACTAGAATTTTTTCGACTTCTTCAAATGGCAACAATTTTACCTATAAAACAAGCTGTCATGCATTTCGTGTTACCAGCTGATATTTAAAATTTGCCACCTTGTTAGGGTTCGGTACCAAAAGGGTAAAAACAGGACCCTATTACTAAGACTCTACTGTCCGTCCGTCTGTCTGTCCGTCCGTCTGTCACCAGGCTGTATCTCATGAACCGCGATAGCAATGCAATTGAATTTTTCACAGATGATGTATTTCTGCTTCCGCTATAACAACAACTACTAAAAACCGAATTAAATAAATATTTCAGGGGGCTCCAATAGAACAAACCGGTTTTTTTATAAATAATGATACGGAACCTTTCGTGCGCGAGTTCGCCCGTTTTTTTTGTGTCACTACTCACTGATCACTAGACTGAACATTCTATTCACAAAGCCTTTACTCGCTCATACAATATTAATTTTTCATGTTTCATACTCTGAAAGCAGGCTATTTTTCATCTTAGAAGCGGGATGAAAGTGATGCATGTCAACCCTAGGGAAGAAAAATAATCATAAAAAATAACTATGCCTATGCGGCCTTGCGCAGTAGCAGAAACCTATACAGCCTCTCTGTGGTTAAATTATATTTCACATTTGAAATGTGAGTTTGAAATAGGTGCCTTTTATCCCTTGGTTAGTAACCAAGTGCTGACCGATACTTTAATGTAAACATTAAGATACAGGGCAGATACAAATACAGGTTTCTTACATGTAAAACTTGACTGTACACGTAATTATGAATTATGCTCCGATCACTTAAACTACTATTAGATAGATAGTTATAGTTAATATTATCCTACGTTGTGTGGAGAACCGGCCCGGGCTTATAAATAAAGCCTTAAAAGCCTCCGAAAGATTTACCGAAGGAGCAGTCAATTATTTTGATAAGTGTTTTCAAAGAAACAACTTAGGGTTCCATAAAGGGCGAACCAAAATAAAAAATAATCCTCTATTATTTTTTTCGGTGTTACGAAAAGGTTGTTACAAAAATAACTTTCATCTGTCTTGTAGATTTTTTTAGTAACTGAATTGCTTCTGTATTTAATATTACCTAGTCAACTGCCAGATGTAGATAGTGAAGAACACACTACTAGAAGATTGTGATTGTTGTGCATATAAGTCTTGATTCCATGCGAACCTGAAAAGTTTAGATGTTACCTCTAGATCGTCAACTGGGGTGTTATTCTCTCAAAAACAACGGGTGCAGGGTCCTCCCGGATCGCTACCACCATCTTATCCATTAACCTACCGCCAAACAGCAGTGTTCGCATTGTTGTGTTCCGATTTGCAGATAAGACAGCCGGTGAAATGACTAGTATAGAGGCATTCCATCTGTAGTCCTCAGGGTTGGCAACGCGTTTGCAGTCTTAGGATTGCATTGCAGTCTTGTGATTTGTGAATGTGAATTTCTATGAGTCACAGATTACACTTACCTACCATCAGGTGGCCTGTGTGCTCGTTTGTCTTCTCTATGCCAAAAAAAAACGGTTCTTAGCTCTTATTTAATTGACAGTACTTACTGGTTTCTTTCTTTTCTTTCTTTCTATTTACTTAACATTAAACTACAGTCTAGACCTCCCAAAACTTTTAGTTTCAGAAAAACGTGAGGGTAACATTTTACAAACTTATTAAAGCCGTCTAAAAACGTACTACCGTCGCACACTCGCTTGAATCTTGGTGCGAAAAAAATTGTTCCGTAGTTTTCCGGTCGGCAAATATAACTTTGTATTATAGACCCACTGTATTTTATGGCGTCTAGTCCCACGCATTACCTTTCCAAATGACAAACTCTGCCCTCCCTCGTAAACAATAGCGCGAAGATCTTGCAACTAACTGCTAGCAATCATGGTACCCTAGATTTAACGAGATACAGACGGACAGGCATTAAACTAAGTTTAAGGTGACATGGCGGCCATTTTAGTTTTAGGGACGATCATTGTTAATGGAGGAAGGATCGCCATTAATGTGTAATATTGTTAGGTAGATACTTGGTAGATACTACAGAAGGTAAACGTACGAGTGCTCGACATGTCAACAGAAAATATTGATTTGTGATATTAAGTTTATTTAAACATTATACACAAAATATTTTCATCTGATTTTGGAGAGAGACCTATACATATACAGTGTGTAAATGGTATACGGGCGTTCCTTTTAACTGTGGTTAGTATAACCCCTACTGAGCACATTTAGGCAGCTTTTGTTAAAATTATATTAAAAAAAAACCATACAAAATAATTTAACACGCAATGTATAACGAAAAATGCAATTAATTAAACATTACGTACTTACCTGACCACAGACCACTTACCCTATAGACTCCGCTTCGGAACAGTTTGTCTAGTATCTCATTAAACCAAAATGGCGGGGCGCGGGGGGCGGAAAGTGCACCGTGATTGGCTAGTTCAAAGTCAACGAATAATCAAGTGTGCGCGTCGTGGTGCGCGCCAATAGAACCATGGCAACCAATTAGTGTTTTGTGAGCATAAGCATGGCTTACGGGGGTGCCTTTGTATGCGGAGTCTATAGGGTAAGTGGTCTGTGTACCTGACAGATGGACTTCGATGGACATTGCGGGTCGATAGTATGTTCAAAAATTAATAACGGTGTATACGTTAGTGTAATCAAAATAATTATTTATGTTAATGATTAGTAGAGTCTTAATCTATGTCCAGTTTTAATAAACGCCCGTATACCATTTACACACTGTATGCACTTTGGTTAAATGGAATTTGTTGTAAATGGTAACCATATGGAAACTTTTCAAAATGAAAACCAATTTTAGTCAATCGGATTGTATGAGTAAATGACAGGTGCTTTTGCTGGTAGTCCTTTTCTTTAATTAAAAATTGGCGTGTGAAATATCAGAGCCACAAACATTTCTCATCGCTAAAATGAGGCAGTGAGAAAAGTAATGTTAATGTTATTTTGTTCATTGCAATTCAAAGTATGGGGACAAATACTAGTACAGCGACTAGTACTCGAACGTTTACCGTACTTCTTCTCCTTTTTTTAGGGTTTCGTACCCAACGGACTATGACTAGGACTCCACTGCCCGTCCGTATGTCTGACAGTCCAAAGACTACTATTGTACAGTCAAGGACTTTAATTGTTAAGCCACTATGGAACCCTATCGCATAAGGTTGGTCATTAATTTTAGCGTAATTTCCTTCATATGGTTTGACGCTGTCCTTATGACAGGGTTCCATAGTGGCTTAACAATTAAAGTCCTTGACTGTACACTGGATACGACAGTGTGTCACCAGGCTGTATCTCATGGACAGTCATAGCTAGACATTTGAAATGTCCACAGATGACGTAGGTATATCTGTTTCCGCTTTAACAAGAAATACTAAAAACAATATAAAATTAATATTTAAGGGGCCGCGATACAACATGATGCGATTTTTTGCTAGATATTAATAACGACAAACAGGTAGACGCTTGAAATATTCACAGAATATTTTGTTGTAACTACCTATGTTCACTTTAAAAATAAATGATTAAATTTTAATAAAGTAAATATTTAATGGGGGCTCAAATACAACAACGTGATCTTTTATAAATAATGGTACGGAACCCTTTGAGCGCGAGTCCGACCCGCAGAACCCTGACCCACCATACAACGGTGTCACAGTGACATTATAAAACAATTGGTTTGACACTTCTTATGACTTGAATCATAACGTCTCTGTGACACAGTTCTATGGTGGGTCAAGGTTCCAATGGTCTGATAGTAGGTACTTTAAGGGCGTCACTGCTGGCGACAGACATTGATATTTTCAATTTATTCATTTGAACTTTTCTATAAATTCTATAACCCATCATACCCCTCAGCAGCCAAAATAGTTTTAGTAAACATTATATTAAATAATGTAAAAGGAATCTTAAAGAATTGACATATTTTTTACAGCGCCACCTGTCTTATACTATAAGTACTATGTGGTTACTATACAAGTGTGATGGCGTTGCGTTACAAAGTAAATGTAGCTATGTATTTTATGTTGCTACCATTGCATAGATGGCGTTAAACGTTATTTTCTTATGTTAGCCTTTAACAACGCTAAATTTACCTATTTCGTATCATCAAAATGTATCTTAATAATAAGATATAAAAAGAAAACACAGGTGAGTAATATTCATAATTACAAAAAAGATGCTAATTTTACAAACTGGTAGTATTGATTTATTATTGCAGTGTTTAGCTGGCAACCCCGAAAGTTGTCTGTGGAGTGGAAGTGAAAAAAAACATTTTGACATGATGGTATTATATTTGTGTCGGACAGAAATACGTCGAGCGCTACGCCGGTGAAGAATTTATTACAATTATTATGAGCAAGCTCGCTAGACACGCTCCGCTCTGCTGTTAGTTGTAGAGACTATTGTACCGTCATTGTTGAAGCGAGCGAACGTTTCTCCCGAGTGTCGTGCAACGAATAATGGTTTCCTATGATTCAGTGACGTCTCGATACGCAACCTTGGATATTATGGTTACAACAAAAGGCATATTTTGAAAATATATCTGGTGTTTTCGTGTTCAAAACGCTTTTGTGATTAAGTCAACTGTGTTGTGGTCTTGTTAACGTTGTGGTGTGGATAAACCTGTGTTATGTCGGGGGGAAGGAGCTTGGAAAAGGAGAGGAAGTCTCCGCGTGAGAGTGGAGAGGATTCAGAGGATGAAAGTGAAATCTTGGAGGAGAGTCCTTGTGGGAGATGGCTGAAGCGACGAGAGGAGGTGAGTCGACCCTTTACCTTGCCATTTAGGTCAATATAAACTAAACAAAAGAGACTGAGCTTGTCAGCTGATCCGCAAGGTCGGGAGTGGTATTTCGGTTGTAACGCGCAATAAGACTGCTACAATAATAATAAACAAAAGTGGATGAACTGATATTGTATCCTCAATTTTTACATCATGGTTCTGATAATGGGGTCTTCACACAGGAAAAAAAAAATTGTTTGGTTTCTAAAACCAAACCAAACTATGCAAATGAATTGTTACTTTTAATGAAAAAAATTTTTTCATAAAAGAATTGAGTTTTCAATAATACTATGTGCATCTACTATGTGCAGTTTATGAAAGTTAAGGTTTTCTTAATAAACATTTTTTTTTTATCGTTTCTGCATCCATAAAATTATGTGATATTAAAGCAATCTTTAAAATGAGTTTAAGCCCAGCCGATCGAACGAGTCAAAAACTTATTTATAAAGTGTTGAATAAACTAAAAGTTAAAATATTCTCTTAACATTTCTAATGTCAAGTAGGCATAGACAACGAAATAAATGTTTTCGGAACTTGAACTTTGCATGTGGATCGTTTCTCATTTGGTGATACCCTGTTTACATATTAAAAAAAAACACTCACTGATCAACAAGAAATGGAAAAATTTGTAAGCCATTCAATGGATTTATCCTTTTGCAAACAGGAAGGAGGCTGGTCCATTCTGATTTTGGAAAAAATGGTCCAAAAATTTACACAAATTGGAGAGGTTAAAGCCACTTATTTGAGAAAATGTCATTAGTGTATTTGTGACCCTGTCTAAGTACGAAGCATGTGGTTAAAGATTATGACTGTTATGTTTCTATGTCAGATATTTGTAATTTTTGTTTATTCTGAGACCTATCAATATAACCGTTTAAATTTCACAAATAGGTTATACAAATTGATATGATTCTGATAAAAAATATTTTATGACATATTATGGATAAGAGATTCGTAGAATTTAATGTACTACTTAGATGATTCGCTACAAGTAGATGAAAATAAATCTGATAACCTAATCATTATAGCTTTGGTATCTACAAGATGATATAATTGGTTACTCTAAGTTAATATTTCAATTAGTTGCGGACAGAGACAAGTTTGCAGCTTTAATGAGGTACTTCCATTAGTGAAGTGGCACCCTAACAAGAAGAGAGCATTGATAACTATATTCCCAACAACAGTGGCACAAGTCAAAATTGGGTGAATTATAATATTGAACTTTATACTACATTAAATTTACTCCCAATCATCGCGCAATCCATCGTTGACTTATGCAGTATTGTTAGCTAAGTGACGATATATAGCATCAAGAGCCGAACACATGCAAATTAAAATACTAGTAATCATATTTTATGTAATACACTGACCATACCCGGGATCTTTTATTTGTCATTTTATGGAGTGAATCTACTAGTACTATTGACTAGACCATCATTGCGTCATGGAAGCGGTATACAACTTGCTTTTAACCCAGATATGCTAATGAAGGTGAGGAAGGTGAGGATGATGAATGAGATGAAGGGAAGAGGTGTCATTAAAAAAACACTACTTGATATAAACTTTATTTACTTTGAAAAAATATCCATACCTACTATCCATACTAATATCCATAGTTCCATACTTAATATTGTAAATGCGAAACCCCTTCACGCTTAAACCGCAGAACCGATTTAGGTGAAATTTGGTGCAAACATAGTTTGAATCCTAGGAACATAGAATAGTTTTTTCCCGAAATTAATCCCCTAAGGGAGTCAAACAGAGGGTGAAAATTTAGAGCTACGATGTAAACGACTTCCACACGGACGGAGTGGGGGGCAGAAGCTAGTTACATATGATTACAGAAATGATTAAATTAATTACTCATTTATTTTATGACTTTCTTACAACTTGTTTTGATGACCTAAAGTTATACTGCAACAACAATGATGCACTTCCAATTTAGTAAACAATTAAACCTTGATACTGATTTATGATAGGAAATTAAGTTTATAAATAGTATTATGAGTAATTAATAGACTAATGACGGTTTGTAGGTATTATGATAAATATTATAGTTGTGACATTGTTATATATTACTTGTATATTACTGTTATGCCTACATTATTCAGTCATATTTTATTTATTTTACGGGAGATTATATTGTTTACAATATTTACATTTAAAAGTAACATAACTGTAGGTACTGATACTAATGATGAACATTGTAAGAAAAAACGGGTACGGCCGGCAACGTGTTCAACCTAACATTGGTTAGAGCTGTTGTTAGAGACCCTCCTCATAATACATGCCGTGTTGAAGAGTAGTGCATTCAGTATCTGGCCCTCAATATAACCTACTAGCGAGTCTGTTAAGGTGTTCGTTGAGACTCGTTGCTATGAGACCGTACACCGTATCGGGACAACTTAATTTTACATCTCTACTTACATAGATGAAACTGTGTAAGTAACTTTAATTCCAATTTCAATTTCGGTAGTAGGAGGCATTTGCTTTTTTTAATTGATAATTAATTAGATAAGATTAAACTTGTTGAAAGTAATTTAATACCTGTAGTTTGCCTTTGACCAATAAAAACAAAATGTTATAAGTTCTTTATCAATAGTAAAATCCATAAAAAAAAATAGATAGGTACTCAGGTATATGTCATTGTTTTTTTTATGTCTATTTGGCGGATTGATATTAATTAATGTTACATATAAATAAACAGCCTTAGTATTACAACGACTTATCTAGTAAGATTTGTAAGTTTTTGATGTCAACAGTTACTTAATCATCATTTTTCACAGCTAATTTGTATCCCGGCCTCCAAAATCAACACTGTTGAAACTTTCAGTAAATTGCCTTCGTCATCACAATCATTAATTGGTGAACGGTAATTAGTACCGTTCGTAATCCACCCCTCCCCCCTTTTCCGAAAACAAAGTAAGAAGAAGTTGAGCGAATCAACTCGATTCGCTGTTAACTGTTAACTACTGTTTAACAGCGAATCAATAGTCCAGCTATCCTCCACCCGATAAACTATAGTCGCGCACTTATAAAAGGCCTATTTTGACAAGCTGTCAACTTAGTGCAAAATATAAAACAAATCAAATCTCTTCATTTAGCCAAAAATGTGCTTAAAAAGATGTTACAAATTCGTCAAAGTCACACACATTATGCCAATATCTGGCATGCAAGAATAACATAATCATAAATTTTAAATTTTTTAAAGCAATGTCAAAAGAACAAATTCATACCTAATGAATGACAATAAAGTTAAAAAGACACACTCAATGTCTTCACTACTATAAAAACATTCCTGCACTAAACAATTCTTGTCTTGAATAGTCTAGAAGGCAATTCTTTAATGTCATCATGCAAGCGATTATAGATGCCAAAGCACATACAATATGCGTTCTTACCACAGGTATATACCACTTTATCTTTTGAGCGAGACCAACAGGGCGATTTGGATACCTTGTATTAAAATTACATACTGTCTTTGTTGGTAACCTCAAACACGCCTTAAGCAATACATCATCACTACATAGTATAAAACAAAGTCGCTTTCCGCTGTCTGTCCCTATGTATGCTTATATCTTTAAAACTACGCAACGGATTTTGATGCGGTTTTTATTAATAGATAGAGTGTTTCAAGATAATAAATCCTGTTTCATGTACGGGTGTTACAGAAAACTCACATAAACGGAAGCGAAGCGAGGGCGGGTCGCTAGTTTTGTATAAAGATAACAGCTGTTAAATCTGGCCTTTTATAACGGCGCGGCAATAATGTTCCCATGGACTTGACAGAATCCTAATTAGTCCAATAGAGAAAATTCTCTTTTACCGAACAGTTTGATATCCATAGATATATTTCTCTAATAAGTGTGTGTCTATAAATAACTCGACATGGACACCTTAAAACAGGAGTGAAGCCATTAAATAAAAAATATAATTGGAATTAGAATTTACGTAGTACGGTGTCGTGCAAATCGTGGTTTCATACGCAGTAACATATGACCTTGTTCCACCGTATCCGCCAACTTGAAACTCTTACGCATGGGTCGTAAGCTAATTAAAAGAGTCACTTTCCCCGTGCCGGTCAACGACCGCGTTCGGCGCCCGCGCAGACCACTGTCGCTTTCTAGCTTAGGGTCGATCTGTCAATGTGTCAATGATCTGTCTCGGAGCGTTGGCGAGACTGTCGAGAAAGTGGAGAATTAGGAGGTGTCATTAGACCAGCCCCCTATTTCACCCATCTTGACTTCGTTGTACATTGCAAAGTTAATACGCTAATGCATCACTGGGTATCATATAAACTACGCCATGTACATTGAAATGTCACCTGTCACCTGTCATTGATGGGACGGTGAAATGGGGGGCAGGGTGCATTATCTAGGGAGTTACGGAAGAAGAAGTGATAGTGAAACAATATTTTTGGAACTGCAATAGCTTGAAAATCTTCTTTTATTACATGGTATTAAACAAAGTCGCTTCCCACCTTCTAGGTCTGTTTCTCTATAACGAATTTTACTGCGGTTTTCATCAATAGATAGAGAAAGGTTTCTGTGTATAGTAAATTCTGAATTATACATTCATGCATACATACATAAACTCACGCCTTTATTCCCAGAGTGGGGTAGGCAGAGCTACAGAATTACCAACAACTCTAAAAACTAGTTGATAATTCTGTAACCACATTTTGCACACTTAGGCTAAGATATCCTACCCCGTGTGGTTGCCGGGTTAGAATAGCGCCACTGCGCCACTCCATATCTTCCCGTGGATGTCGTTAGAGACGGCTAAGGGAATAAAGGCGTATAGACGTAGTACTGTTAGACGATGGGCTTGCAACCTGTCACTAAAACACTGGTAAACATCTTAGCCTAAAAGTGCAAAATGTGGTTACAGAATTATTAACAAATTTTTAGAGTTGTTGGTAAATCTGTAGCTCTGCCTACCCTACTCTGGGAATCAAGGCGTGAGTTTATGTATGTATGTAGGCTAAGATATTTACCAGTGTATTAGGGACTGGTTGCAAGTCCATCGCCTAACAGTGAATTATATACGGGTGTTCCTGGAAACTCGCATAGATACACCAAAGCGAAGCCAGGGCGGATCGCTTTGTGTTGATAAACGGTAGACACCCAATTGTATAAACGTTTTGGTTTCTCTTGGGTACGGTCACGAGCGTTAATATGGGACCCATTTCAAGAAAAATTATGCTTGAAGTCGTCAAGGTCATTAGAGATGTCAAGTCATTTGTAAGTTTTAGGAAACTCAACCTTATTGTTGTAGAGTATCAGCTTGACTTTAGAGTTTTAGACTTAAGGTGGTGGGTACTAAATTAAATCTCGTGACTGTACGTACAGTCAACCAATTTGATTTCTAGGCCACTTTGGACTATGTTCAAGTGACGTTGTCAACCAAAACGTAAGAGACTCCCTATAATTTGGTTTACAACGTCACGTTGACAAAGTCCATAGTGGCCTAGGAATTAAATTGGTTGACTGTACATACAAAGTGACAGCACGTGACATAAAGTCACATTAAATTTTATGAACGTTTGTGCAATTTGGCTAGACTGTTATACAGCTCAAAATGTTTAACATTTAAGTACTTGACATTAAAAATTAAAACAAAAAATATATAATTTTATCATTCGTGCCGCCAAACAGCAGTGTTCGCATTGTTGTGTTCCGGTTTGGGGGTAAGATAGCCGGTGAAATAACTAGCATAGAGGAATTCTATCTTAGTCCTCAGGGTTGGTAACGCATTTGCAGTCTTAGGA
The DNA here is from genome assembly GCA_963966035.1 of Acleris laterana. Classification (NCBI taxonomy): domain Eukaryota; kingdom Metazoa; phylum Arthropoda; class Insecta; order Lepidoptera; family Tortricidae; genus Acleris; species Acleris laterana. Next base: position 18,801,247 of record OZ014444.1, read on the forward strand.
TTGCATTGCAGTCTTGTGAGTGCGAATGTCTATGGATCACAGTTTCCACTTACCATCAGGTGGCCTGTGTGTTCGTTTGCCTTCTCTATGCCATAAAAAAAGAAAAAATCGTGAGAGAGAGATTCGTGAATTCGAGGATTATAATGAATCACACTTTGAAGTCTAATACAAATTAGTTGTTGCTGCAAATATTTTGTACTATAGTCTATATATTTAGGTATTTAAAAAAATTTAAACAATCCAAACCACGTGACATTGTTAAACAGCCAATCAAAACTGTTTTTTTGCACTTTGGCGTATCTATGTTCTGCTTCTATTGTCTGACGAACTATATCACGTGGTAGTTTAGTTTATATTTTTTTAAATACCTAAAAGTATAGACTATAGGTAGGTATGTCTATTATCGGTTCAGAGACGCGTCTTACATCGCTCATTTGAATCACTCGGATCTGTTTCATAACAGTTTTATAGTATTATAACTATAAAACTGTTATATAACCAAGCTATTAAGGGATTCAAAACATTGATAACGTGATCCAATCCGAACCGGCTTCATAGTCATACCTACCGATCTTGATATCTACATCTATTTATAAAATAATCGTAACAGAATTGCAAGGAATGCTAAATATTATCATTCTCAAACTTGTTTATGAAATTAAATATAAGTCGAGTAAAATAGAAATCTAGACGGAAAACTAGTATTTTTGTATTAAGCCTACATTCTTAGGTGGAACGCATCGTTAATCGTGCTGTCCGTTCTAGGCGAAGTTTTTTTATACAAAGACGTAAAAAGTTTGCGTTTTGTTCGTGGTAAAATAATTGTGGATTCATTAACTTATCATACAACTCTTAGTAGATAAAGCGGCTTAATTTGACACATGAGGAATACATAGGGCACTGACCTATATTTCTTGATTATATGCTTAGAAAAATATATGCAAACGCTTTTTCGTAGCCACAGGTTTATCTGCCGAGTAAATATTTTAATTTACTACACACATTGTAAACACACGGTCATTTCTAACTTTGTTTTTTTTTAATAAGATTGTGTGGCTGAAAATTTTCATACAAGATGCGGTAACGTTGCTCTCCCCTCAAATCTAGTTCGGTTATTTCTATTTTTGGATATCTCGTCGTACCTACGTTTTCAAAAAAGATAAAAATACAAGCGGAAACCTACAAAACTAGTTTTTCATAATAACTATAGTTATTATATATTCAAAACTCTTACAAAATGGGACTTGATTTAGGACCTGAGAAACGATAGCCTTACCGCCTGGAGTTAAATTTGTATTGTTTTTGATCGGCAAATACGTGATTTAAGCGTACCTTCACAACCCTATTAACTACACTTCTTGACTGCACTGGCTTAGTAGCATAGCTCCAGAATAAAAAAATATCTAGGCCGTTTCCAAACCTAAGAAAAACAAATTTCGAAATTACATACATACATTAAATCACGCCTGTTTCCCAGAGGGGTAGGCAGAGACCACTTCTTTAAATTTCGAAATTAATGAGTATAATCTTCAAATAACTCACCCATTATTTTTCCTAATTTAACGCTATTAAACAACATGCGCCATACATTGTCTGTTAGATTGTCTTCTCAGAAGACGCTTGCCACCGCCACCTCGCATGCGAATCTTCCACTTTCACTCATAACCAGAATTCGTTCGCAAAAAACGTCAATGCAAATCAGCCAGCTTTCTTCCGCACATCATACTCCCCGGCCATTATTATAGATAGTGCAGTAACTCAGCTTTCTCGAGATGACGATAATGGCATAATGGGTGAAATTACCTAATGGTACCTAGATACAGTTAAGACCGATGAAAAAAAATGAAGAGAAAGGTGCTCTTTTGAACAACCGATTGTGATCGCAGCCTTACCTATTATAAAGCGGTTTGCCGGTTTTTCTGACGCGTGAGAAGTCTGTTTATACAGGAATGTCGTAGACGGATGAGATTGAAGAATCGAGAAAAACAATGATACGTCAATCCCAAACAGGAAATAACCGTTGGAGTCTCAAGAGTGTAAATCCTTGTGATAAGACTCGAGAAAAGTTGCACCGCGCGTATTTGTAGCTCGAGATAAAACTTTGCTCTTTTTAGAAACCACCAGCAACACACCTAATTGCCGATTTGTGGAGCAATGTGAGTCTTGTCATCTTACAATAAGGCTCACTAGAGGTGTGGTGGGCAGTTAACCGAGCACGCAGAAGTGTTGCTGTTATTATGTTTCGGTTTATGAATGTAGACAAGGTAGACAATAGTCATATCATAATAAAAAAAAAATTGTTCTTCTCAATCTCTCATGGGTTAGGAAAAATATCCATCAAAAGGAATAGTTGCCTTTGTACATCATTCTACCTTCACTGTTTAGTTTTTCATTTTTTTGACGTAGTAAAAAAGTGTTTACATACATTCGAATATTACTTTTACTTAAAGCAAATCCACAACTCACATCTTTCAGAATCCCTCCGTTACCAATTTTGCCTATTTATTTTCTAGATTCCTTTTGATTCCTCTATAGTCTTCTCTTTGTTGAATTGTTAAATGTCTGCAACAAAGTCACGACGGTCTCAGATAAAACCAATGTTACAAGTTGAAGCCGCTAATTGCTCTGTCATAAATAACTTCTATTCTTACCTAGCTAATGGCATTTGCCATTGGACGCCTAGGTTACTCTATAGACGAAAGTTGGACACTGCGACCTCTGCTAGAGGTCGGTCCGGAATAGAACACACAACGAAGATTTATTGACTGCGCACAGATTTCACCCATTATTACTGTTTAGTCTAACACGACACATCGTTTAAGGCTCACGCTCGTCGCAATAGAGTTTATTTTACTCTGTTTATTGCCACAGGTTAAGAATAGCTCTCAATCAATCACTAGATCTGTTTGTACTATTTGCATCCTTTATTTCCAATTGAAATCGATTAAAGATATGTTTTTGCGTGTTGCACTCAATTTTAATACAAATTCATAGTTTAATAGCAGCAGCAATTTTTAGGATATGTTTTGCGACCTTCATGTGTATTTTACAGTGAAACGCTTTATATAAATCTTCTCCACTCCCACGGCTTTTGTATATAGAATTTCACAATCATTATACAAAAAAGCTTTGTTTTCCTCTTTCCGTTCTCGTTACTTTCTATGTGAAATATAATCCTACATCAAAGAGTCTAATCTACAGCCGGCTTTGTACTCTTAGATATTTTATTGTAAATGGAATATTCCAGAAATAGCTTCGGTTAGTAAGCTAGTAAGCGGCTTAGTCACTTCACTGCGCTGCGCACGTATATGATTTAACTTGTTTGAGTTAGAACCGTGCCTAAGGCGACTGCTGAAGCATCTGTACTCTGTACGGACCAATTGAGCTCCGAATTTGGTTCGGAAACTGTGTTTTATGTAAAAATACGTTGTTAAATTTAACAAACATCTTTATTTCATCTTTGAATTAGTCTCATGACTTGGGAAGGGTGGATAATGTACCTTTATATAGGTAATATGATACCCTTGAGGTAACCAGATAGTGTTCTTAGTTTGTTATATCTAAACCAGTTTTTCTTTTTAGATTAGTAAACGTAGAAGAAAAGCAATCCATTTTTTTTTAACCTTACTTTCAACTATATAGATATAAAAAGTCAGACAATCGCCGATAAACATGGTATTGGTAATGTGTGACTATGCTGATAGTAAACTCTTATTTACAAATCCGGGTGGTTAATAGTTTAAACTTCTATAGTCATTCGTCCTCATGGCTTCCTTTAGAGTTGCGAGAATGCGGTATTCAGAAGTGGGACTTATTTTACGAATCTCAATGCGGTCTGTAGTCACCGCATCGTCATGAGGTTACCGTGGCTTTTGTACTATGCACAATGAAACTTTATTTCTTACGCAGGTGGTCGTTCTCGTTTAGTATACTGTTGTATCCACGCTATTTTATACGAATTGGAGCCAGTCCGGTCGACAACCGTGTTCAAACTGCGTGCGCACCGCTAAAGCACGTATAAAGACGTGCCTAATGCGGCCACCTTGCTCGCTGCTCGCTTAGTTTGAACAAAGGCTTGCTCATTATACCGCCTCGGAACTAGTTGTACTTTATGTTTATTAAACGGTTTATTATCGACGTACTTGGTGTTCGCTAGTACTGGCTGTTTTATTGAAAGTCTCCTCGTTATTTATGAGGTACGCATTATCATCTCTAGTCTTTCGCTTTATCTCAAGATAGTTTGGTCTTAATCATTATTAAATCATAAATTTTCATTCCATTTAAGAGACGGTTTACCTTTATCAATCTGTCTTCCTTCCTGTGTTTCAATCATATGTAAAATTAATAACGCGCCATCAGTATTACTTTTCCCTTATTCCAATATTTCGTGGTCAACGCAGCACGTCTTTTTCTTCCAAATATTCCTATCAGACGTCATCTCAGTATTCACTCCCTTGTTTTTCACATCGCTCTTCAAACATTCTATCCATCTCTTGTTAGGTCTCCTCTTTCCACTATAGGCCTCCACATTCATTTTGATCTCAACATTAAAATTCTTGAGATTAAAATATTAAATCGATTTACCAATCTCAAATTAACACGTCGATACATAAATCTAATTTTGGGGTCACCGTGGCATTATCAGCAATACGATACCTGTCTGGCATTTGGGCGAGCAGCTGTTATGCTTGTGACGTCAGTAGTTTGTCTCGAGTGACGTAAGTAGATTGTGTTACTATAGCTACGCCGAGAGGCCGGGAATGGATTTTGATAAGATATTGAAAAGCTGTCACTTGCCTATTCAGTTTTATCGTCATTGCTAAGATGTTTTAAGATCAAGTGTCTGCTTGCTGAGGACATATCGACAACAAATCTACAAAGGTTGGAGGAAATTCAGCTTCACCTTTCAAAAGCTAATCAACTCTGCCAACTTAACTATGATAAACGTAACTACAAATAAGGAAATAAGATTAAATGTACGTAACTGTCGAAATGATATTTATCGACGGTGGAGCAGACGGCCGGTAGACGGAGAAAGGCCAAGGTGCAACGCACTCGTTACGTGATCGCACGAAAGCTGCATCGAGGAGAGGTTTGCTCTAAAATAGCGTGCAGGTTGATTGTAAGTGACGCATTACCAATATTAGAAAACGTCTTGAGAGACCTTGTTAGTTTTTACCTTTTTTATGAATTATTTCTTTATGGCGCGGTGAAGGTAAACGAGCACGTATATCAAGATGGTGAGTTGGTTTTAAGGACCATGGATGTTTGCAATATCAAAATTGCAATATCAACTGAAGACTAAGATGGAATGATTCGACTACTAGAATTTGACGTTAATCACGCCGGTAGGCGAGTGGTAAAATCTTCGAATGGCAATAAAAGGAAAGAAGTAACACTTGTCATAATAGTGGCCTGTAGTTATTGTATGAATAATTGATTGGAGTGATTTTTGTTCCTAACACGCTCTAATGGTGCGTTCCTATATTCAAAACCGTGGATAGAGTTGTGACGTCTCCTTAAAATTTGACATTTGCTATGTACGTGCCCAATTATAACGAGACGTCACGACTATCCACAGTTTTGAATATAGGAACGCACTTTAAAATGTTAAGTAAATGCATACAAAAAAGACCGATTGAGGTTCCGGCGACTCTAGAATGAAAAAAGTTAATGCTTCGAAAAATTACACTACTTGTTTACCGTCAAATGTTCCTACTTTACTCCCCCATGGGTAACTATGCTCCATGTTGACTATTTCGTTTTTTACTTATAAGTCAAGGTCGATGACAAAACTTGCTAAAAAGAATCGATGTATGCATCCAGCTACGAAGTAAATGAAAGCAATAGAATGATTTACAATACTGATTACCTCAATATAACCATGGAGCATAATTACCCGGGGGGAGCAAAGTAGGCACATTTTACGGTAGGTACTTATTCTGTCGTCGAAAAAAAGGAAAATATAAGAGTATGAAGTCAGTATGCGCAAACTGCCTTTTTGTTGGATCTACAGTATTACAGTGTTGTTTACTGCTGATTATTTTACCTTACTCAAACAATAGGGTGGCTTAACTCATTTAACAGACAACTATTTACCGTGTCAGTGTTAATTTAGGCGTGTCTTCATTATTCATTAAGGTGGCGAGGACAGATTTCCATAAAATCAATGTTTAAATATTTATTAGGCGGCATTTAAACTTCGATCTTGTCATATTTGGGAAGTTAACCGTGTAGTTTTACCTCTCTTCTATAATGTTTCACACTAACAATAAAGGTGGACTTCCGACCAGCGCGGCTCCGGCGTCACTAACGCAGCGACAGTGACGCGGCGACAGAGCGATAGTATTATACAGTACGGAAATGTATGAGGGAACGTTCGGCCGCTACGGCCGCGCGTCACTGACGCGGCGCCACTGTCGCTGCGACAGTGTCGCTGCGCTCGAACGTTCCCTCATTATACTAAGGGACACGCCGGCGACTTCGTACGCAAAAAAAATCTCTTTACACCCCCTATTTCTTCCCGTTGGAGGTAAAAATCGTCTACAAAAAAAAACAGCCAGTTGATGAGTCGGTGGGTAAGGCCTTCTCTGTATACAGTGTGTTACCAGCAGCCAGGTTTTTTTTAAAGTAGGTTATAATGACGTATATCTGTAACGTAACTATGACATTAATTTAATTAATAAACAACTTTTCAGGCTTTGTTAACTTTCTAGCAAAATGTTAATTGCCAGCAATGTAAAGCACAGCAATTTGACAAGTGTAAATGACAGTCGACGGATACTTTGATTATTATGATCTGCCCCCGTACCACGATATGCCTTGTACCAAGCAACAGCGATACTGATAACGAAGAATACGCAGCAAATGCACTACATTAAAAATGGACAGTATCTAAGAAAATTTATTGTGAAGTTATTTTAATTATTTTTTAATTGATAATATTTGCAAACAATTGCTAAAGCAACGTATTATCGCCAGTTTTAATAAATGCCCGCATGCCGGTAACACACTGTATATAGTTTACAATGGGGTAAACATTGTCAGGCATTATGTTTTGTGGTTATCCGTATGTATCGGTGAACTGCTTATCTAAGTTATTTTCCTATATACATTTTATGTTTCCTCGCAAAAATAGTTTTACACCTAATAAACTCGTTATTCGCCGGGTCAAAAAACGTTTTCCGGAAAGGTGTTTTAGCCTTGTACTCTCCCTGTAGTTTTATGTAGCCATGCTCTTGTTGGAGTAATCGCGGAACGCTCCGACCCTGTCAACTGTTTCTGGTACGACACGACCTTAACCTTCTCTTTTATTTTCTCTAAGTAATTTCTCCTTGGTCTCAAGCATCTACAAATATAATGATAATCGTAACTGAAATTTAATCCCACACAAGAACTGCAACATGTGCGTACCAATTTTCTCTTATATTTATGTGTTTATCTTCACCACTGCTACCAAAGATCACAGCCTTATCAGCCTTAGCCTTGATTGAGCTGTAACCTAATATGGTGAGTGACATATTAAATCATACGTTTTCTTTTGTTCTACGAATATTGTGCTTTCGTTCTTTATTTCTCTTTTCATAGTGAAACGAAAGCCTGATTTCGCAAAACGTCCAGAAGTTCACCTTGTAGATAAATGACACGAAAGTTGAGCATATATCACGTATTATTTCATATTCGCTACCTCAGCTGGACAATTGATGATTCGTTCGTATAAACCTCAAAAAATCGAGAGTTTTCGCGTTAGTAGGGTTTTGTGCTTGGTGTGCCCGGATAGCTTCCAACTCCAAGATCTTGATGCAAGAAGACTTGCACAAAGGCATTTCATCGTGAACGCGTCGCTGTAAATAGACCTTAGATCCTGCGTATCATCAATTAACGAACATCTGGTTCGTTGGCCTTCTCCATACCAATCATTAAAAAAAAACATTTGTTTGTAAAGAACATTTCCTCGATAAAACGATTCCTTTAGAGCTTCGTGCAGGGAAAGTAATGATGACGAGTGGCTACAAAGACCTTAACAACACACACATTATAGTAATGAAAATACCCAAAAAAACCACACTGAGAACTGATACTTCCTTATACAATTTGCCAGTTTCTGCACACAACCAGCCACAAGTATACGTCAACATTGGCTTTGAATGCAACCAATGGCCCGTGACTGTAATAGAATCGCTCAGCGGAACTAAACAGAGGCATTCCAGGCATTTTAATGTCCCGAGATCTAAGTATAGGTAATAACTTGTTTTACCGCCTCTTGCCGCGGTAATTGGCCTCTAGGACGTTTCTTGTGGGGCGTCTGGAGCACCTGTTTTTGCTGGTACTTGCTTATAGTTTACTTTGCGGCTTGAACCTTTCGTCTGCGCAGATAACTCTATATCAAGTCACCTTTGTATTGAGCTATTTGAAAATTTGGAACCTGGCACTGATTAGCCATTTGCAATTAAACTATTGCGTCAATATGAATGACACCATTCACCCACTAAAATGTTATAAGTAGGCTCTGACGATGACGCGGCGTCTACAGCTGACCGGTTGAAAATTCGTCGACGAATAACCATTCTGACCCTCTATCTATGTCAAATTGGCGCTCGGAAAACGCCATTAACTCAGGAGTTGGCGAACAGCACTCCCGTGAATATCAATTTGCATCCGTATGCATGTCAAATAGACGTAAATCAGTTGCGGTAACAGATACGTCACACGGTGCTTGTGTGAGATTGGTTGTCATCTGTTTGTACTCATACGTAAGCAAACACAACATCAAACCGATTTAGATAGAGCCTTTAGGTAAAATTCCAACACATAAAGTCCAGCGGCGCAGACTTCATGGCGCTAACGTCCGTTTATTCTGTCACTTCTTATTATTTCCTACTTGCGGTATTTTGGAACCAGTTTATGCAGTTCCAATTTACTCAGTGTTGTAGCTTGACGTTTTATCGCTCGTCGACGCAGCAGCGACTACCCACGCGACAATTTACGCGGCGTTGTAGTCGGCAATAAATAATATAATGTCGCCTTCAACTTGATCTGCAACCCGGCTCAAGCGCATATGTTGCTTGGTCGTTGTTTTTGTAAGGAGTTGATAATGTGAGAGTTAGTTTCGATAACTTTGTTGTTTCTTTTTATGTATTAAATGATGGAGGTTTTCGCCTTACTATCTACTTGAAATAAGTTTATCTAACAGTCATACATCTTGTTTTAAAAACGTTTAGTTTCAAAGCTACTCTAATTTCTAATTTTGAGGACTATAAAAGTCGTTATCTTGAAACTCCGATGAAATGAACAGCGAGTCCTTTTGTCTTCATCCCTTTTTACTGCTTGTTAATATTATTTAAAATATAAAATAAAACACGCATAACACTATAATTAGTCCAACGACATCTCATTTATCAAATTATTCTAGTAGTTTGATGGCTTCGACAACGCTAGACTGCTAAAATCGTAACTCACCCTTTAACTAAAACTTTATACCAGTCGTGATTCAATCAAGATTTAAAAATCTAAACCTTGTATTTTTACTATGAGGTGGTCTGAGCTTTATTCCGCATTACCGCAAACCTCTAAAATTATGCTATTTATCGTAACTGATTTATAGGAAACGCGTCAAGTTGAAAGTCGAAGATCCCATCTATTCCGGCCCACGCCCATGTCCATTCGCTGTTTAATATCTTCCCTATCTTGTTATTTATTGTTCTGCAGTCGCCCATGGTTTATGGCACTTTCGAAAGATTTAGATACGCCTACTTTTTTTCGTACAAGCGTTTGATTTTGAATTCCTATGAGGAACCTTATGGTGGGTAATTATTCTGAAATGACGCATTAGGTTAGGCGTATTATTCAAGACAAATTTTGGCAAAAATGTCAGCGACATTGCCTTTTAAAATCCATTTGAAATTCTCCTCTAAGGAGCATTTTGAAGATCTTCTCAAAGGTGCAGACTTGACATGGATGGAGTCAGGCTTCTCATAAGTTGTTCTCAGACCCCAACTCCGATTCTGATACCGTTTTCCTTCTAAACCAAGGCTTGATGCGGACTTTATCTATGGATTCGTGACAAGTCTGAACTGGTTTGCGGTTGAATTTCGGCGAACTGAGACTTAATTTAATCTGCAATGCGTCAGGCAATTAGAATAGGTACCAAGACTGCAACTAACGAATAGACTAGATTTTAGCTGGCAAAGTTAGTTACAGCTACCACACGGCATGACAATTATTAGTTTTCTTAAGCTTAGTTTCACAAACGTTTACTAAATTTTATGTCGCCATAAGTTGCGTACTGCCATTTTTTACCTTGACAAATAGTTAGAAGTTGACAGAAAGTGTCTTAATGAGACATTAATGATCCCTTTTTGTAGATTAAAGCAACCTCAAACCTTCACTTTTTCATCAGTTTCGTAAATAGGACAGTGTAAAAGGAACTCCACCTTATTATAATAAGAAAACATCGGCGAAGGATATAGCATTGTTAAAAAGTATTAATTCAGCAACACGTCGAAAATTAACGTTCCCACAAATTTCCTCCTGCCTCAATTATCTTACTTACATTTTAACCTAATGAGCGAAGCACTTAGGAAGTAAACCTACAGCGATTTGTAGGCGCAATTTACTTTGCGAGGGATATTTTTAGCTCGTCTTAACACTGACCTCGGCCGTCGCATGCCCAAGAATATACAAGGGGGAAGGAACGTGACGAAAAGGGTATCCAATAAAGAGCTATTATACTATACTTAGTGTCTGGGAAAGTAGTTGTCATGGTATGCTTTGGTAAAGAATAAACTCATAGCGATTCATTAAATTTATTCTGCTTGTAGGAATATCAGAGCATCTCAAGAGACTACTCTTAAGAAGAAACTCGAACATAATGAATGACTTGAATCGTTGGTTTTTTTTTATGGCATAGAGAAGACAAACGAGCACACAGGCCACCTGATGGTAAGTGGAAACTGTGACCCATATACATTCTCATTCACAAGACTGCAATGCAATCCTAAGACTGCAAATGCGTTGCCAACCCTGAGGACTAAGATGGAATGCCTCTATGCTATTGATTTCACCGGCTGCCTTATCCCCAAACCGAACACTGCTGTTTGGCGGTAGGTTAATGGATAAGATGGTGGTAGCGATCCGGACGGACCCTGCACAAGGTCCTACCACCCGCAAAATGTTGTAAATAGTGTTTAATCTTCTGAATAACGAAATTCCTTAGTCGTGATGATTCATGTTTAATATTATCATCACGCACCATTATACTGAACCATAATGTTCATTCAATCAGCGTTCGATTGCTCATTGGACTGTAAATAATCTCGTACTGAACCTTCAAGGCCTTTTTACACGTCGTTGGCGTTTTCGTGTACCTAAGTCCAAAGACGTCTAGTATATCTATTGTAACGAAATTTACGGTGTTATGTTGTTTTGATACCTTGAACCTAGAAATCTTAGTCATTATCAAGATATCATCATCATATCAGCTGAAAGACATCTGCTGTACATAGGCCTTCTCTGAGAATCTCCAGTCTGAAGATCTAAAGTCAGAGATGCAGCTTCCACCACCATTTTTAGGCGCAACCTTCGCAAGTGGCTCTTACAGCTGACCCTTTATAATGTAGATAATTTTTTTAATCTACCTGTGTTTTAAGTATATAAAATATCATGTTAAATTATTAAGTAATTTTAAACTTTGTATTGCAATCTACGTCTCTGTCTTTCATTTATGTAAGTAAGTACGCAACGATTGCTTAATTTTCATTGACTTTTCTATAATAATTGATATTTTTGTATCATGTGACCTATAACTATGGAGTTATGAATAAACGATTGTATTGTAGTGTATTGTATTGTCTCCAACGATGGTCGGTTTTGTGCTACACGCATCCAATGGTTTCCCGCGATCTTCGCCAGATTGTCGGTTCTCCTTGTGTGGGTCTGCCAACATGTATCCAACCCATCCATGGCATGGCATCCTTAGTCCAACGTGCGAATATAACAAAGTCAAACGGTTTGTAGTTTCTCTTTTTTTTGACTCTGATATCTGAAAATCCTTAGCTTTTACAGAGCTTGGCTTTGATTCTACTAGATCTTAAAAATATTTCTGACTATACAGTGATATTCAACGCAATTAAGGAAACATCGTTAGTCGGCTGAGTCACGATTGACGGGTGACAATGAGTATTTACGACGACTGTACTTAGTCACGACCACGGCCTCGCCTCGGTCTGGCCTAGAATATTTGATTCAGTGTTTGACACTCACTGTATACTTATTGCTTATTGGCACGAAGATCAACATTTTTAGGGCTCTATTATAGGGCATCCTAGACTGGCATAGAGTAGTCCGAAACTGTATCTTGAAGCTGAAAAAATATGTGCTAAAAAGCTTACACAAATTTCAATTAAATTCTGGAAAAATATCTTTGAACTTTATTTAGGCTACTGTTATACCTACATTTGAACTAAACAACACTTTGTGTCCTAAAATTCAATCAACTAAGTGTCCTAAAAAAAAGCTAAGGTTTTTATTTTTTATGGCATGGCGTATCGAATGGATCATTTCGCATACAAAAAAGCAAGTTTTACGCTTCCCATTATAGTTTTATTGACCAATATTATAAAGTAATGTTACTCTTGATACAACGCTTTAATGTAAACGCATTATAAAAACAAAAATATAACCTTTACGAGATTACGGCGAGGGTTATAAGGAAGCATTAGTATCTTGGTATGGACTGACAATTTAATCGGAAGGAAACAATCCTTTTCTGCTCACTTCACTCGCACAAAGGCGTGTTTTTGCTACTTCCTGCTGTGCTTCAATCGCTTGTTCCTCGCGTTTGTGTATGTGGTTGTAAGCGTGAAGAAATAGATGAGAATCGCAACGGGCAGTCAAACGAGCACCTCTGTGTGTGCGTCAAATTCGTTCTGAATCCTTGTTATATTGCGTAAACAACTACAGTCAAAAACCGCAAGCTTCATTTGATGTACTTGTACGTTCAGATACTTATGCAGATGTCTGAATATAATATCAGAACCCTGTAATAGGTTAAATTTAGAATGATGTAGTAATTGAAGTTTTCACACAAAATCGGATGTTCGTCATTTCAGTTGCTTCTTTATTCAATCCTTGTTTCTTCAATTTTTTCCGCTCCAATCAAATTTTCAATTTAACTCAGGAATTTTCTTAATTCATCTATGATCATATTGATCATGTCTTGGTGACAGTGTTATTTTGAACCATCGTGTCGTGACCCGAGCATTGACTACGACGTGATTATCATTAGTCGTGGTCTGAGTCATGCGTGATTCACTCTTAACTGTTTACGCGGGCTACTTAATGCGTAGACGTGGGTGGTAAAAACTAGAGGAATTGAACTTGAGTATATTTTATGTTGTTAAGCCAAAAAAACCCATCAAAAACATAAATGGAAGAAGGAGCTCGTAGTAATGTCTCAAATGGTGTCACCATTTGAGAGGTAGTTTGGCACTAGATTGTTGACACTTGACAGTCAGACCAATGTACAGATGTAGTGAATAATCCTTTCCCCTCGTTTTTGGTCGTCTAATCTAGTTTTCTCAATTGGCTTCAGTACCCATCAATATGCCAACTGAGAAAGCAAGATAAATACGAAGTTATCCGACCAAAAACGATGGGAAAGGATTATTCACTACATCTGTATTGCTAACTAAATTCATTTTGAACCCTTAATGGGCAGTTTAAGTATTTAAGTTAACTGACTATTTTGGGCTTAAAATGCATTTAGCTGCACTAAATTGGCACATAACATAAGGTAGTATTTATAAAAGATGTAAATATGTAGTAGGTATTCTGAGAATTTGGACCAGATCCAGTTTTATTGTCACTCAAACTGTATTGTATTTTTTTCATCGTGTTAAAATTTTTGCTTGGTTTCACTAAATGTACCTGGCATATTAGAATCTGTTATTATTTTACCTTAATAATGGCTGCCGTTGAGGCAAAACTAAGTCTGATTAGGGATTCGGTAATTTGCTCTTAAAATATTCATAGTAATTTCCTTTCAGTCATTTTCAACGTCAATTAATTTGTAGTTTTAGAACGTTGGATGATGCGTGGGTGTAAGTTTCCTAGTCATCTATTTCCCTGTGATAGTACTGAACTAAATTTTGGAGTATTCATTTTGCAAAAGAGTTTAGGTTTTATAACGGTTTATTTATAAAAGTAAAAGTACAGGCCTACAAGTTTATTTTTCGATTTAGATATGGGATATGGGGTATTTTGGTCGATACCAAAGATTTGTTTGCGTTCCGGTCAATGTTTATTTTCTCTGGTAATCTGAGGCTATGTTTGTATGGGTTGTTTATTTTATGAAGGAAAGCTTTTAGTTTTTCGGTTTAACATGAATTGATAGTCGAATGAATAATGACACGTTGTTAAAAGAAACAATAATAGGTCAAGACATAACTTCAAAAATGTTATAGCTACACAGGTGTTGACAATAAATCGTTTTAAATGTAATATTACCATACCTCTTTTCCAATAATTTAAATTAACAGTTTTAACTCGAACCAAATAAATGATTCATTGTCAACAATATTTGTCCATAAATCATAATATCAACGAAATTAACAAGCTCGTTAAAAAACGAAGTGTAATCACTTTTTGCGCGCAAAAACGTGCAAGCGCCCGGCGCCCGCGCATTCAACCCGCATACGAGAGGACCATTAGCTGTCGACGTGAGTCATTCATCACTCATTATAATCGGTTGAATCATCGATATGCCGGTGCGAGCTTTCTAATAAGAAAGTGATGAACAGGGGTGCGTCAGAATTAACTTCTCTGACAAGAGACGAGTTTTTTGAATTAATCTTACTAGAACCATTAATTTGATGATAGTTAATGGTAAGGTCTCGATTTCCGCCGCAAGTCCTATTGCTCTTACCATATTGCTTGCAACTGTCTCTTCATCTGAGGTAGGTTCAGCCGATGCTAGGCTACCACGCAACGCAATCCCAACGTGCGCACGTGGCATATATAATGGATCGTGCGAAATCATATTATTTTGCTGCGTAAATGATTGACACCACAGGTTGTTTATCTCTCTTTGTATTATTCTTGAGTGTGATGATTTTACTTATCAGTTGTAACTTCACCGCATCTCGCATTTCGACAGCAATGTTAGTATTGCTTTTACCATATTGCTTGCAACTGTCTCTTCATCTGAGGTAGGTTCAGCCGATTTTAGGCCACCACGCAACACAATTCTAGCGTGTACACGTGGCAAGTTTAATGGATCTCTTGCTGCGTAAATGATTGTCTGTGTGTCATTCTTAAGAATGATGATTCTACATAAGTATCAATTGCAACTTCACTGCAAACAAAACGGTAGCATCTCGCATTTCGACAACTATGTTAATTTGTTTTGATTTATCTTTATCTTGATCGTCTGTATCCGTCCAGTTATATTATTATTTCATAAAATAGCTGCCCTAATTTTCTACAAGCATTTGTATGATTGATTCTCTAATCCAAAATCCTTTCAGCTGATGCTTTTGAAAACCATTTGCACCTACAGCTACTCATACTATTTATCCTTATTCAAAGCAAATAGCCCCCTGTCCCGATCGCATCATGATTAACGACTACAACCGTTTCACAATAACGGTTTTTTGTGGCCATCCTTTGAGTTGCGTTGTGATTATGTAAACCATTATTTAATTAATGTTTTCCTTTAATTGTTTTATCTTTTTTCTATCTTCGTATTTTACTGCTCGTTAAAATGTGCCTGATGAAACTGGTTGTACAGTCCAGTTACTGCTTTATAAAGTTACTTCAACGGAAGGTTGGTTTCAAAGAAACTCCATGATGGGAATTTCGATTAATCGGCCGCTGTTGACAGATTTTTATAATGGTGTCAACAATCAATGTTGCGAATTTCATTTCATCGAACCACGATAGCCAATTGTATCGTTCAGAGAAAATATATTTTCACCGAAAGAAGTTTTCCGGTGAAGCGCTTTTTTTCTCAAATTTTTGTTAAATATCAAATGGAAATAAGGTTTTGTCACATATTTACAAAAACAGTTGAATGGCTCATTTTAACGCTTTCGAGGAAATATAGCAAACCAGCTGTTGCCCTCGACTTCGTCCGCGTAGAGACGGTTATCGCTATTCCCTCGAAATCAAATTTGTCAAGATCGTAGCAAGTGGAAAGAAGTGGTCTCTGCCTACCCCTCTGGGAAACAGGCGTGATTTAATGTATGTATGTGTATAAATAGAGCGTCTAAAATAATCCTTTTTTTTATTTGCGATATGTTAGACGAAAAGTCCTTGAACAAGAAATCTTTTTACGTAAGACTTCTCCCCAGTTGTAAAAAAAACGCGTTTCCTTGTCAACTTTACAAATACTTCAATGCCGTCTTGTTTATTTCGTCGTGTCGAGTGGCAAACAAACGTGGAGACTAATAATGAAATGCTCTTTCCTGTTTGTCGCCTTCGGAAACCTTGTAAAATAACGTTTATGTATTGTTTTAGAAGCTTTATACCGGCTCACTTCGTTTACCCGAATTTCATTTGCCATAATTGTGTCTCTGGCCATAATGTTAATTTGCCATAAAGGCATTTTTTTCTGATAATTTCAGGTAATTTTTGCATGCCATCGTATAGAACCCAATAGGTTAGGTTAGGTTTGTTTTATAACAATTCTGAATAGTTCACGATTTCAGAAAAAATGCCTTTATGGCGAATGAATATTATGGCAAATGACTTTCGGGCAAACGACAAAGAACCGCTTTATACATTGTTAATTAATAAAGATGGGTGGATTGTGTGAACAAGTGATATGAGAAAGAAGGGACCGAACGCTGAGATAAGAAGAACAGGGTATACTGCGCTTATGAAGAATAAAGTATACTTAAATGATTTCGCTTGACAGGAAACCATTTGAACCTAGAACTTACAGAATATCGGCGTAGGTAAAATGATTGATGATAGATACTTTAATTTCCTCTTCTATTACTTCTTCGCCTTTCTCTTATATTTCTTCTCATTACATTGCTTCTGTTTTCAAGACATTGGTGGACGCTTATCGCTTGTTCTTTCGCTGAATTGATTTCTTTATTTAATAATCAGGTATACAGTCCTTGAAAGCGGAAAATAAGAAATTATGCTTTTTGTTTTCAAAGTTACAATGTTGACAAATAGCCATCAACAAGTAGCTTCCCGTCACCTACGTGCTTCTCCACGCGTTGCGCACTTTGTTTTTATTGCACGCGCATGTGCAATGTGGACAAACAATACCATTCTTTCTCCATATTTATTTACACATTTTGCGTTTGTGCTGTTCTGCGAATATTTACACTGGGATATTATTCTTCATGATTATGGTCTACCTACAGCTTTAAAATTGTTTTTACTTGTAGTAAGTCCCTAAATTTAGGTTTGTGTCTGGAAGCTATTATTATGTCAATTAACTTTGAAATTTGTGCCAATTACAGCCTATACTTTCAGTAAACATTTGAAAAAAAATCAAAAGGTGTAACGGCTCGGTTGATTATTAAAAAAAAAGTGAGCGATATTCAGTATCAAAGCAGATTGAGATTATTGATTTTGCTATATTCACCCCAATGAAGCAGAACTTAATTAGATTCTGCAGGCGCGCTAAGGAATATCCTGCAGTTGGATCCATAAATAACTGCACTATATAAAGCATTTCAATTAAACTGCTGTCGTAAGGCATGACACAGCTTGACGATAGATCTGTTGACTAGTCTTTAGAAAGTGCTGGAAACTTCTCGAATTCAATTCCAGAACTGATCACTATTTACATTATGATTCACTTTAGAGTCATCTACGAAATGTGTGATGGTATCACATTACTTGCAACGATGTTATTGTTTCCTCATTAACTCACAGCATTGCACATAATGTTGAATTTCAACGAAATTACTAGTAATTGTTCGCTAATCAGGTTTTATTTGTTTTGACAAGATCTGATGGCGTCGTTATTAGTAATGCATTTTTTTTACTAATATGTGAGTGAAGTTTTGTGGTTTGCGCGTTTGGTGAAAAACGTGATAAATTCATTTTAGTGTATCTTGCAAAATATTTCGCACGCGTAAAGACCTTATCGTTCACTGATAGCAATGATCGATGGCACAATCATTTGGGTGGTATTGTGGCATGCAAATATTTATGAATTATGGTGTGATAAATTGATTTGTAGGAGTTGGTCAATAAATGTATTTAAAAAAAAAAAACTTTTCTTTATCTTTTTCTCTATTATGAATGAATGAATGAATGATATTTATTTTCCAAAGTAAGTCACAGTATACATTGCATGTTATGTCAAAAGTATAAGAAATTACATTGGAATCGTCAACAATATACATAAATTTTAATATAATCAAAATAGAAATAAGAAGTCAGGATAACAATAACAATACAGAACTAAGAAGTTACTCGTATCACCGTTAAGGATCGTCTCAAAATAAGTCAAAACATTAAGTACAAATAATAAAAAACAACAAAACGTATTAAAACAAAACAAATTATAAGTCAAGGTCCATAAACTCTTTTACTGAGTATAATGGATTTTCCAATAAAAGGTTTTTCAGCCGGCGTCCAAATGCTTCGTCGGATGGTTCATCTTTGAGATTGGAGGGTAGACGTTCGTAAAAGGTGGGCCCAATTACGCGCGGGTTCTTCCCTGCAAGTGCCATGCGACGGGGAACGGTTCTCAAACGCCCCGAGTGGCGGAGCTGCTTGCCAACTGCGTGCACGCGGGCGAACATGTCAATATTTTTCCTTACAAACATTACAACCTCGTGAATGTAAAGTGAGTAGTGCGTCATGATGCGGTGCGTCACAAAGAGGTCCCTGCACGAGTGTCTAGGTTTCACTCCAACTAATGTACGTACAGCACGTTTTTGTATTAGCATAACTCTGTTGGCATCCGTGGAGTTTCCCCATATAAGAGTACCGTACGACATTAGGGAGTGAAAATGAGCAAAATATACTTGCTTCAGTGCGTCATCACAGATAAGGATCTTTAGCTTTCGCAACGCAAAAACTGCACTACTCAGTCTACCACACAGTTCATCAACATGGCACTTCCAGTTAAGGTTCGAATCCAGAGTGAAACCAAGGAACCTACACTTGTCGCTTATAGGCATCGGATTTTTAGGCACGCTCGGAGGAACAGCGAGACGGCGACCCGAAAATAGCATAACGCTTGATTTTGCAACATTCAAAAGCAATCCATTTGTCGTGAACCACCCCTGCAGCTGCTCGCAAGCGCTATGTATTTTTTCATCTAGCTGCTCATACGTGCGCGCACTTACCACGACGGTTGTGTCATCTGCAAACAGCACTGAAAGGCCAGCTGTGATGGTGGTTGGAAGGTCGTTAATAAAAATTAAAAATAGGGTATTTCCTAATGCCGACCCTTGAGGAATCCCTAAGTGCACATCACCAGTCCCAGATGTCAGTCTTTTGCCATTTGCAGACAACTTCACTACCTGTTTCCGATCGGACAAGAAAGACGAGAGTAGCTGGTGGCTGGTATCCCGGATACCGTAGTGTTGCAACTTGTCCAGAAGCAGTTTATGATTAATTACATCAAAAGCCTTGGACAAGTCGCAAAAAACACCCGCCACTTTGTACTTGTCGTCCAGACCAGAAACAATGCAGTCGAAAATTTTGTGTGCCGCTGTGGTACACGACATCTTCTGCCTATAAGCGAACTGGCGGTCTGTGAGTAAATCATTGTCTTCAAGGTGGGCCATGATATGTGACGAAAGAAGGGACTCGACAAATTTCGAAATAGTTGGCACTATTGTTATGGGCCTATAATTATTTACGTCACACTTGTCCCCTTTTCCCTTGAAAACAGGACACACTCTGGTACTCTTCAACACGTCAGGGTAAACACCAGTTGCGAATATTGTGTTAATTAATACTAATAATATATCCGATATAATAGGCCATATACATAAAATAATATTTAGTGAAATGTCATGTGTCAACTACGGTACGTGTTTTTAATAAGGACCGCAGCACCCTGTCCAAGGCATCGCGCGTGATTGTCGGCAAGCTGAACGTGGGCACGTCCAGGTCGCGCAGGTGGTTGCGGAGGTAATGTCTGCATCTAGACTGATCACTAGCAATCGTATATTTAGACGCGATATTTATAAAGTGGGTATTAAATTTATCTGGAACCTCGATATCTGGTAAGTCAACTTCGCCCGTTGGGTCCCTGAGACATATGTTAGTTATGCTATCTACTGGATTCACAGTAGTCTATACTTATAGTAATATTGTATAAAGATAGCATATCATAATCAGTTTATAGGCAAGTGGTTTTCAGATTATCCGCGGGATAGACCTGGCTGGCGGATTAAAATTCGATTTCCACTGGGGATGGAAGTTTCAAGGGAAAAATTTAATGCACATTCCGTTCTGTTTGTTATCCTGCTCTGCGTAATAAAATATGACTAAAGTAGATAATGGTATTTAATGTTGTAAGTATTGTAATTGGAACACTCTTTGTTGTGGAATTTATCGATAGTAATCATAACTCAGTTTTTGCAATCTGTCTTATCTTAAATGATGTACTGATTAAAAGTGATAAGTTATCGATCTTAACAATCAGATTGATTTCTGCTTATTTTCATTGTTTGTTATTTATTCTCTTTACTTAAGAATAAAGCGTTCTAAAACAAAATTTATGTGCCGATAGCGTTTTCTAGAATACCTACGTAACAGTCTAGTTCGCAACAGATTGCCACAATGTCCTTATCTTTAAGTTTAAACCTTATTGATACCTTCATATTACTGAATAAAGAGTTGTGAATAATTATATTGTTCAATACAACTAAATTAAACTTTTTTTTTTTTTTTTTTTTTTTTTTTTTTTTTTTTATGGTATAGGAAGGCAAACGAGCAGACGGATCGCCTGATGGAAAGCGATTACCGTCACCCATAGACACCTGCAGCACTTCTTTAGATTCTAAGATATCAACGAACGGTGTTGTGATTATTTAAATCCTCGAAATACGTTAGTGTTTTCCTCAATTTCAATTGCTCTGTCCTTCAATTCTGCCTTTACCCTTATAAACCGTTCAGCAACAACAAACAAAACAACCGTCTCAAATGCCCTATCTAAAACCACATATGTATCATCCTATCGGGTGCAAGGATCAATATCACTGCACAGATTGCATTCATTGCGTCGGACATTCGATCCCGAGGCTCACACCGCACGCCATGTTCTCAGTAAGAATACCTATACATTGTGGATTTTTTGCATTAAGAAGTGAATAATGTGAGAACTACTTTATTTTTGTTACTTTTAATGCCGATGATATTTTACTATCAACGATGATCAAAAATTTCATTCATGCATTAAATCACGCCTGTTTTCCAGAGGGGTAGGCAGAGACCACTTCTTCCCACTTGCTACGATCCTGACAATTTTCTTTCGCTTCTTCCACATTCATACATCGAGTAATGCACGCACGTCGGTTTCCGGTACTTAAGATTCGGCCCTTTTCCAGTATTCCTCCGATTTGATTCGAAAAAGTACACCTAGGGCAGCCCCATCCGACACTGCCCACTCACTTTCGATCTGTATATCTCTTTCGTCAATCTTCTTTCATAGTATGCCCTTTTCAATCTTAGTCACTATATCTTCTTTTAGTCCACATTTCTCTCTGACTTTTTCATTCCTTACTCTATCAATCAGTTTCACACCACACATACATACCACAAAAATTTAAGACTGCCAAAAATATTTCAAAAAATACTACAATATACCTACTATTGTCACTTGGGTATGACAATAAACAAAATTAAAGTAGAGCACGTAAAAAGCAATGAAAATTGACAAAAGGTATCAAATAGATTTTAGACAACGTTGGCCGATGCTTTTAATTACATCATCTGGATTGCAATCTTTATTCAGTGAAACAGCTGGTAAAAGCGCAGCTTATAATCAATTACAAAACGTCGTGTAAAAAATGACTGTGAATGTAAGCCAAATGGCAGCGTTGTCATGCAGCATCTATGATAGAGCAGAGCAGCCAGCATTTCACCTGCCAGTTTTGGCAACTAAACATAATATGCAAACAATCTCTTTCATTTTAAACACGAATAATCTGAAATCTTAATTTACTTTGTACAGCAGACTTTACTTAGCTATTTATCAAGATGACTAATGCTCCTGTATTAAAATCATGCGACAATTTAAATTTTGCATCTAGATACGCTCAAATTGACAAGATCCCGCTTTGCTATCAGAGATATCACAAACCCTTCCTAATACAAACATCACATCTGATTCCCAAGTCACACGTGACCCCTAATTTCCTCAGGGATTGCGATGTCAGTGATGGGCGATTTCTGAAACATTGCAAAATTTTCCCTAACTGCGAAAATTACAGATTATTGAAAATTACATACTTAATTACACTAAACCAAACGAACCAATTCACCATGTTTACTCGATAATCACGTTCTTTAAAAGATCAAGTAAGGTCTTGGCAATGATTTAGACTCTAGATCATTATTTGCATATTAAGTTTAAGATGATATAACTATTCATTATACTTACGTTATTTTTAGGAACGCTTGGTGAATATTTGAGGTTATGTGTCAAACAGTACCTACTAATTTGTTTACATCATTCACAAGTTATATTGACGGTAACCTTAGATGAAAATGATTCGGACACAAGTACATTTCATGAAAATAATCCGTTCCTTACTTATTCAACGATTTTATTTTGGTGAATTTCAGAATATTGCATGAAATCTTTGGTAAATGTTTCACATTTGAAACTTTCAGAATATTGCAGAAATTTAAGTGAAAGTTTCACTTTTGAAACTTATAAGCCGCCCATCACTAGTCACAGTGATACGTTTGTGCTAAATGGACATCGACCTACAGCAACATCTGTCGGTCATGAATATGACACGGGGATTATTAGGTTTCTGTTAAGTGTGTTAATTTAGTCGAGTGTTGCCAAAAATTGCTACACGGTGATAAAAAGATGATGGGTTCATCTAAATAAGATATATTATTTCTTTTTCACTTCATAAAAATTACGAATTTCTTCGCTTCCTAGCAAAACAACCTCTGTATAATGAACTTCGGAATATTTACACTTTCGGGTTAATTTAACTCAATGGTTTAAAATAACTCGTCCAGAATTTGAAATTATTTTAACAACGGATTTTTTAAATAATTCCCGACCCATAGTTTATTCGAATTGATCTCAGTAAGATTATTCAACGAAATTGAGAATGACTTCAATTTTATGAGTCAATGAATAATTGATTTATGCATTCGTTTGTTTAGCGAATTCTTAGGCAAAATCTACATGAAGAGCCTTGTAAATATTGATTCGTGTATAATACTGTCCAGCACATCTGCTGCAAAAGTCTTTAAACTGATTATTTCAATGAATTATTTTCGTCTACCCTTGTGAAATATGGACTAGATCTAGAAGGTTATTGAATGTTCAAGTTTAACAAAAGTCGAGAAAATTTGTCGCGGTAGTAAGAAAATAAAAAATTAAAATTTATAAAACGTAATCTTCCTAATGCACCTTTACCATTGTTGAATTGAAAGAGGCAACGCTAGGTATAACCTTTTTCCTCATAAATGAAAATAAACGTGTTGGTGTTCTTATTGTATTTGTGTAAGGGCTAAACAATGCTGCTATATTTATTTTTCCGTGCTTTCCTTTTGTTAATCTTAAAACCTTTTGTTTCAGGTAAGTCACGAATTCTTGGGTGACGTAATCGGCTGGATTCCGAGGTGACCTATATTTTCCCAGCGCGACAACAGACGCCATGCGATGCGATTCTTCACCATTGACTTGATGAGTCGTGTTATGGCTTTTTCTTTGATCATTTCTTGTGGGTACGGTAAAGCGGGTGGTTTTGCGGGTGGTAGGACCTTGTGCAGGGTCCGTCCGGATCGCTACCACCATCTTATCCATTAACCTACCGCCAAACAGCAGTGTTCGCATTGTTGTGTTCCGGTTTGGGGATAAGACAGCCGGTGAAATGACTAGCATAGAGGCATTCCATCTTAGTCCTCCGGGTTGGCAACGCGTTTGCAGTCTTAGGATTGCATTGCAGTCTTGTGAGTGCGAATGTCTATGGGTCACAGTTTCCACTTACCATCAGGTGGCCTGTGTGCTCGTTTGTCTTCTCTATGCCATAAAAAAAAAAAAAAAATTTAAGTACATTTCGTTTCAAATTATCTATAGCTCTAAAGTTACTTGTGTTTTAATTTTTCTTCAACGTTATAACGCCGTCAATGTATCTGCAAGTAGGTGATGAAAATGAATAGCGTGTCCTATTTGATCACTGCTTAAATATCCATGATTTTCTAGACAGCATTCTTGCGGGCTGTTGAAATATGCCTAGTTCGCGTTATTTTCAGCTTTCGGTTGATTTATGTCACCCACCTTTTATTTATTGGATTCGCGGCATTCGGCGCTTTTCAATATTTCAACGTTTCTACGCCGTTTGCATTCATGATCAGAATAACCGTCTAAATATTGGCAATATCGTAAATAATAACCAAGAAAACGACGTAAATTAAAATTTTGTTTTCAATCTTACTCTTACTTCATACCTTACTTGGTACCGTAATCTCATAGCCAGTGGTTAATATACAAATCAAATCAAATCAAATCATTTATTCTGTAAGTAGGCCCTGTAGGCACTTTTACAAGTCTGAGTCTACCAGCGCTTCCAAAGAGACCACTGTTGAGAAGAAGCGCCGCAAGAAACTCAACAGTAAGCCGTTTTTTAAAAATAAATCACTTATTACAATACTAAACTTAAGCTACATAATTTAAATGTCTTAGGGATGTACAGGTCCCAGTAGTAATAATAATTAAATACATCAAAATGTCAGATTAAAATAAATAATACAATTTCGGAGATGTAAACAGGCTCCAGGTAATATAGGGTGAATCTACCAGCGCTTCGGACGAGACCATCATTGCGGAGAAGAAGCGCGAAACTAAGTTACATTAAGTAAAGTAAGTTACATTAGGTAATAAAGTAATAAATAATAATTTCTTAAAACTACCAAAAATAAAATCATTACAAATGTAAGGTCAATAAACCTTAAATAAAAACAAACAAACAATAAAACACTATGAGAACAACACGACGAGGTCTCTACGTCAAAAGCCAGGGTGTATACGGAGGGGTGGATCAAACGAAGGTCAAAGGTAGGGGACCTCAAGGGGCATCTGAATCACCCCCATGTATGTTCAGCAATTGTTAGTAGTTTCGGAGATATTGATCATTTTAATCGGATTTTTTGTCACTTTTCCTTATGTCCGTGATACGAAAAACCCCTAAATTCATGTATTTATACTTTTTTTTTCCAGTGTTTTCTTACATGATTAGAATCACTGTGAAATAAGGAAGTTTTTAAAGCTAAATGCCATTTTTTGTTCATTACAACTTTTTGAGTAATCGCACAGAGTTACTTTCTCCATACTAAGGAAACCCCGCGTTTGATTTTCACCAAGTATGGAAAAACAAACTTTGTGTAACGTGTTTACTCAAAAAGTTGTAATGAAAAAAAATATGTTATGTAGCTTTAGAAACTTCCTTATTTCACAGTGATTCTAATCATGCAAGAAAACACTGAAAAAAAAAGGTATAAATACATGAATTTAGGGGTTTTTCGTATCACGGACATAAGGAAAAGTGACAAAAAATCCGATTAAAATGATCAATATCTCCGAAACTAATAACAATTGCTGAACATACATGGGGGTGATTCAGATGCCCCTTGAGGTCCCCTACCTTTGACCTTCGTTTGATCCACCCCTCCGTATACACCCTGTATATGTATAAACAACTATCTTCAGCAACTTGATTCCAACATAAGTAAATATTTTTGGAAATTTATCAATATTCTCATAAGCACCACATTTTATTAGTACGTTCTACTTTTTACCATTATTTTACAATATTGGTACGATACTTTGTGCGTAAAACTATTTGTTTACAAGATAGAGACTAAAATAGTCGAAATACTGCGCACTAACCATAAACAGTTAGACAAAGTGCAATTATCAACGCAATAAAACTCTTATCGCGTCGTCCTAGTTTCTTAGTTTCCGCCACACAATGATTTCCTTGCAGATTGCACATTTATTACTTGTTATGCTTCGGTTATTGAGTTGAACAAACTAGATTTCTGAAGTAACTGCTCTCTGCGACATACTAGATTTTTCTACAGTGCTACTAAGGAAAGTTTTATCCGTCGAAAATATTTTAAAATTGTTTGGATTTCCTGCTTTCTCTAAATCCCTGGATTGTTCAATACTTTTGATTTCCTTTTATGGTTCTAATCTTTTTAGCCTAGTGGCTAGTGCCCTCTATTCAAGCATGTCTTTTTGCTTTCTAAATGTTTCTCTATCATCATTGTAAACCTTATTGTTTTCTTGTAATATGTAAAATAGTGACACATTAGTTTAAGGTCCTTTGTTTTTAGCGAAGACCAAATCAGTGTTGACGTCACTTTTCGTGACTTGCTACAATGTTACGATCATGTTACACAATGTGTTACAATTTATGTTACACAATATATTTCCACGGCATCATCCGGAGTATTGATAAGTGTGCGAGTCAATAATATTATTGTTTGAATTCATTCACATATTATATTATATATATATTATATTATATATATATATTATATATATTTCTTATTAGGATCCTTGAGCAAAACGTAGTTGTAATCGTTAAATGAGTGAGTGAGACTGAACTTGTTTTTTTGGTATCAGATTGATTATGACGAATTAACAGAAAAATCTTTTGACAAAACTTGTTTATTCAGTCCATAGATTAATTCGATTAAACGTCACTAAGCGATAATTTTTATATCGTGATTTATGAAGTGTTAATAGCACTGTTTTTACTGATATTAGAAGCTCTTTGATTCATTTTGTGATTTGTGAATTGACCAACAACGGATCATTAAGCCGAATTGATACATAAGGCTAAAATTAAATATCGTTTGTTCACATATCTAATTATCTATACTAATATTATAAAGCTAAAGAGTTTGTTTGTTTGTTTGCTCGAACGCGCTAATCTCAGGAACTACTGGTCCGATTTGAAAAAATCTTTCAGTGTTAGATAGCCCATTTATCGAGAAAGGCTATAGGTTATATATGTACGAGTATCATACTCACATAAACCGAAGCGAAGCGAGGGCGGGTCGCTAGTTTATCATATGGCCCTTGTTCTCTCCAAAATAACGTCATCAACCCTAATAGTAAATCATATTTTTAAAGTTCGATTAAATAAATGTTTCAAAAATTTGTAATGTTCATTATCGACTTATCCGTTTACAATTTGAATGTTGCCATGCAGAACCTAAATGTTGGCCAATGTGTTTGCGTGTTCAAAGAACGTATTTCACACCCGATTGATCTATTAATTGTATGTAATTTACATATTGATTAGAGTAATCTAAATGCGTTTTGTCTGTTGATGTAGGGTTTCAGTTATAGCAAGCGTTGGGAGTGATAATATTCACTATAGAAGAATGACATGGTTGTATTTGCTCTTGAAAAACGTTATTCCAATGAGTTTCGAACTTCGTTCGTTCGTTCCCGCGCGCTCTTTAGATTGTGCTGTGAAAAATCATCAAGGTGAATATAAGTAAAGCTATAGAATCTACTAACTGGTTAGATTCTCGCGGCTCGTTTTCTTAACAGTGGATTTCTCTCGAAAAACGCTAGTGAAAAGTCTACTTTGAAAAGTAGACGTGAATTTTAGTTGCTTGGTTTTTGGAAGGTCTGACTTAAAAATGGTGGGATAAATCCATCTTTTTAAGAATTTTACTGTACATAATGAGTAAGACGCAAGCTGTCGCAATCCTTGGTTTCCATTTCCACATAATTATGTTCTCGTCCGTTCTGGTCATTAAATAATGACTCATCATTTTGTATTGGTTTGACGCTTTCGCAAAAAACAGTAAATGAGACATGATCTTTATCGAATGACGAATGACGAAATTCAACTTGATTGGAGGCCTACTTTGAAAAGTAGACTTGAATTTTAATTGCTTGGTTTTTGGAAGGTCTGTCTTAAAAATGGTGGACTAAATCAATCTTTAAAAAAAAATTACTGTACATAATCAGCAAGACGCAAGCTGTCGCCAACCCTTGGTTTCCATTTCCACATGTTCTCGTCCGTTCTGGTCATTAAATAATGACTCATCATTTTGTATTGGTTTGACGCTTTCGCAAAAAACAGTAAATGAGACATGATCTTCATCGAATGACGAATGACGAAATTCAACTTGATTGGAGGCCTACTTTGAAAATTAGACTTGAATTTTAGTTGCTTGGTTTTTGGAAGGTCTGACTTAAAAATGGTGGAATAAATCCATCTTTTTAAGAATTTTACTGTAAATAATCAGTAAGACGCAAGCTGTCGCAACCCTTGGTTTCCATATCCACATGTTCTCGTCCGTTCTGGTCATTAAAATGACTCATCATTTTGTATTGGTTTGACGCTTTCGCAAAAAACAGTAAATGAGACATGATCTTCATCGAATGACGAATGACGAAATTCAACTTGATGCCAAACGGGAAGAGGGTGAAGCCAGTGACACTTGAGTGCGGTGAGCGACGGACACCCGGACAGGTAACATCCGTGCAATTGAGCAAATCAAGCTTTATTGCTTTCTCATGTTCAACAATAAAAAAAAAACGTTAGGAACAGTTGGAGAATCTGTCAAACGGATCATCAAGAGACAGGGGAATAAAAATAGATGTATCCACTTTTTTACCTTACTGCATTGTAATAAGGCCAAATTGGATGCATCTCTTTTTAGCCACTTAATTGTCAACAGGATTTTTTTGAATAGGTGTTGTGATAAAAATCATGCTTACAGACGTTTATCTCAAAAGCATTTCTTTTTTGATTTACTTACCGACAAAAAAAACTGTTTGCTACGCCCGTTTTGAACTAGTGGTAGGAATGATGTAATTTTTTTGTAACTGTGTTCTTTTTTTAAGCTTAGAACTAGCTGTGACTTAGAAAAGGCCTGGGGCCGTTTGCATAATAAATTACAAGCTAAGAGTATTAGTGGTTTTGTATGGATTTTAAACTAATATCAGTTTTTTTTCTCAGTTTTTAATGAACAAAAAAATTTGTATGAATCTGAGACAAACCTCTATTAGCATGTTTTCTTCAGAACACCTTTTTAAAAAGTTACCGTGGTCAATTAACACATTATGTGACATGTTTCATAAATTCTGGGGTCCTACTGAAAAATATATAAGTATGAAGATCATGTGAAAAAGGGTTTGTCTAGTATACCCGTTCATGTATTACCCTTTTTTATTACGAGTTTAGTCATCAACCGAATCCTTGTGACTGACAGACTAAACAATACCAATTTATTCTTAGATGTGTTTGTGTTTAAATAATTAATTCCCCTCCATATCGTAACAAGGTTTTGAATGTAATTATGTTAGGTTTATTACTGTGGCTTTTTTCCTCAAAAAGCCATTGACTTCGAGTACTTATTTACATAATGTTTTGACTTCATTATTTTCCTTCTCTTGTTTGAATTCCCAAAATAGGCACGGCACATTGATTTAATTAATTTGGCGTGCTCTGTTATTCTATCACTGACGTCATATTTATCTTATCAATTCAATCCGGTTAGCCGTTGATAAATGATAACACATTAAATATTTAAGATATAAGCCTAAGCAAGATTTTGGTGATCTTTGCATTCCTTAGGAATGTTACTATTTTGTTTATCATTGTTCAAACAATCTTAAGTTGATTTTGTTCATGATTAAAACCGTAATCATGTATGTAAACTCTTTATTGCACCAATACAAGACATGTTTGCATGAATATAAATAATGTACATAGGTGAACTTATTCCATATGGGATCTCTTCCAGTTAACCTTGGAGTAGAATAAGCAAGAACAATGCCGAAGGATAGACAAATTAACAAAATTTCAGGAAATAACAAATAGTACATACAACAGAGAAACAGGAAGAAAATAAAATATCTTGTTTAATAAGATACATACAAAGATAAATTGCAATTTACCAATATATACTACCACACATACGTAAACAGCAGTTAAAACCTACAACAGAGGTAAGGATCAACACTTACGGCCAGTTTCACAATCGACAAGTAAAGGATATTTGACAGATAAGTTTAGCCCTTTCTTTGTCGTACACTTGAAAATGGACAAGGAGAGAGACAACTTTATGTGACAGATAAATTTACTTGTCGATTGTGAAACAGGCCCTTAGACTCATCCTGTTGATTTAGCCACCACTTCCTTAACCCTTCCTTCAATGAACCGACAGATCTAGATTGCCTCAAGCACGATGGAAGCTCATTCCACAATTGGACAGAGTGTACCGTGAAAGATTTAGCATAGGTACGAGTCTTGTTGGATGGAACGGCGAGGGAAAGGTTAGCACTAGACCGAAGGCGGTATCTACTAAAGCATAGTTCACTTAGAACTGGCACGCGTTTATCATAAAATAAAAAATAAAAATGGTTCAAAAAATAAAAAACTGACAATCACAACTCAATGTCAATATGTTGAAGAGTCAATGCTAGAAATTCCGTTGATCTGACTTTTTGCGTTTATATATTATTGGTGATGGAAGTTGAACGGCGAAAATGTATTGTGAACAAATACGTGGAAAATCCCTCTTGGTCTGGGTCAATGATTGCTAAATCATTAAATTTCCCGAAAACTACTGTTTGTAGGGTCATAAAAAAATATAAGGACTCTCTGGCCTTCGATAGGAAGCCTCAAATCAACCGACGGTCTGGTACAACGGATAAAACTTTGGAGAAGAAAGTTTTAAGGTCAGTGGCACAGAATCCAGGGCTGTCGGATTATGATTTAGCTCGAAAATTAAAAAAAAACCGCAGCACTATAAGACGGATTCGCCTTCGAGCAGGGTATAAGAGCTATAGAGCCATTAAGCAGCCAAATCGAACCGTCAAACAAAACAAAACAGCTAAAACACGAGCTCGTTTGCTGTATGACCAAGTTCTGACTAAATTCAAAGGCTGCCTCTTGTTGGATGATGAGACATACGTAAAGCTCGACTTTAACCAACTACCAGGTTCAAAATTTTACAAGGCCGACGCTAGAGGGAATGTTGACGAAAAATACAAGTTTCACAAACTCGAGAAATTTGCAAAAAAACATATGATTTGGCAGGGTATATGTAGTTGCGGTCTTAAGACTAAAGTTTTCGTCACTACGGCAACAATGACATCAGATGTTTATACGAAAGAGTGTCTGCAGAAACGAATTTTGCCTTTCATTCGAAGCCACAATGGTCCTGTCAAATTTTGGCCCGATTTGGCTAGCTGCCATTATTCAAAAAAGGTTTTGGAGTGGTATGCTGCAAATCACATTGATTTCATACCAAAAGAGATGAACCCACCTAATTGTCCCCAGTTTCGGCCAATTGAAAACTACTGGGCAATAATGAAAGGAAAATTAAATAAAACTGGCAAAATAGTCCAAGACATCAACTCGTTGCGGTCCACATGGAATCAACAGGCAAAAAAGGTGGACGGAGGTCTTGTTCAGAGGATGATGAATACTATTTCCAGAAGAGTCCGTAATTTTGTGCATAACCGTAGTGAATGATTGAAATTTATGTGACACGCCATAAATAAAGAAGTAATCTTTTATATTGTTTAATTTAAAACATTGTTTTTCATTTCATTTAAAAATTATATGCCTTTCATCGCGTTCCAATTCTATATGAACTATTCTTTACCATCGGCCAAAAAACAAAGCCTTTCGGATTGGTACAAAGGAGAATGAGTGAAAAAGTACATCGTATCATCGTTGTTAAAAATAAATCCTTGTGATTTATCATTTCAACTCATCGTTTGTCTCTTTACTCTGCGGATGATAACCGTCCTAAATACAAGGAATACTGAATAGGATCATTAAAAATCACAGTATCTGTTTTTTGTTGATCTATGTTGTTTGCCGACCACAAACCCTGCCCATTGATGTTCAACATCCTGTCAAATATTCTTCATATGAGTGCAATCGTGTGAATCTCTGTCATTTAGCAAATATGCTCATACTTCAGCTTAGGTGACAGTTCTGCATAATATTTGACATTGGCAAAGGTATTCGAGTTGTCAATGATGTCAATTGGCAAGTCTCAAGGCCGCTTCCTTGTTATCATCAGAATCAAGTTTCGTGGAAATTCGGCGTAGTTGTGCTCTGCCCTCCTTAATAAAATGGACGCATGCGCAATTGGATAGTCATAGCAAATTATACCATCTGAATTAGGAAATAAGGTCACTAATACATGCGCGGTTCGATGAGACATACGTCCGTTTTTCCAAAGAGGGCAGTGCTATGTATTTGTTGAACGAACAGAGTAGATGGTATTCTGCCGTGCAAAATTAAAAAGCAGTAAGTGTAAAAAGGTACCACCATATCTTGGACTCCAACTTCAAACACCTCGACAGAGTTGGAGACCATGATATGGTGGTGTTAGTGTTCACTTACTGGAGTTAAAATTTTGTTCGGCAGTATTAGTCTAATTACTATGAATTGAATGTGTTCCCTTTCCTATTTGCATAGTTTGTTTAACTAATTTAAAATGTGTTTGTTTCCCTTTCGCTAAAAGATAAAAGATGTTTATTCAGTAAGTAGGCCGCACGGGCACTTTAACACGTCAAAAATCTACCAGCGCTTCGCAAGAGACCACTGCTGAGAAGAAACGCCGCAAGAAACTCAACAGTTAGTAATAATTTTGCTCATTGAGTATTGAGTATAACTAAACAGAGTATGGTTATGATTTCAGAGGTAATGGCATTTTTTTAACGACACGCGACAAAATCAATTGTAGACTGTTTACGATAAAATAATAGCCTTCCTAGAGTAGGTACGATATACAATAGTATAGTAAACACGTGGATCGTAAAATGATCTAATGCGCTGTTTGCACGCGCATGCGCACTGGCCGTTGTCCAGTTTCAATAAACACATGTATAAAAATCAAATATTTATTCAGTAATACCGACTCTATGTGAGATTGACATCAGTTTCGTAGCAGATGTTGGGAGTTATTTCAATTTTATTAACAGTTATATTTTATTTATCCAAAATCATCAGGATATTGTTAGTAATAATACCCAGAGGGGCTATTGCCTAACGCACCCGCAATCGCAGTCGGCTTCAAAGTGGAACAATTGGGATTGTTCATATTTTTACAATTACTCCAATTCGAAAACCATTTCGAGGAATAGGGTTTTAAAGCCGATATGCATTATTAAGTTTTTGAAATATTAATCTATTTTGGATAATTCGACAAAAGTATATTTAACCATTGTTTGACTTTCGTTTTCGGCTTGAAGCCCTCCTAGGTGTATCTTACGGGTTAGGCGAAAACAGCTTGAAATAGTATGTTTTAATACACTATTACAATCACTTTTTTTCATTGGATATCATTTAATTGTTGTAATTTATTAGAAAATGCTATCCCAAATTTAAAATAATCACGTCATCCATAAAATGTCTGCCAAATAAATAAATATATAAAAACAAAACTATTAAGTCAAATACAAAATTAATGAAATTGGTGTCTAAAAATTTGCTATTCTTTCGAATGAGAAAGTAAAAACCGTGAGGTATTTTTTTTGGTCAATCCCAATTGTTTTCATTTTGTATGCAGACAAGCCTTCGATTTTCAAAATGAAAACGATCGTGATTGCGAGAGCGTTAGACAATAGGTCCGGCTGGTCACAAGTCACAACAAACTGTATTTGTAGGTAACTAATTATACCGTAAATTCTTATTAGTGAGGTCTTTTTAGAAACCTTTAGTCAGCGTTGATCTATACTAAAATATAGAAATAGATAAAAGAATACAGTTTATTGTTCTGGTTTATTCCACGTCAATCTTGCAATAACATCAGAAAGCTGCCATTTACCTGTGAAGTAACCGATTTTACATCAGATACGCGTGTAAAATGTCGACGAATAAATGGCATAAACCCACGTAACGTTCCAATAAACGTAAATCCGCCGAATGTATTCAAATATGGTTAACCAACTTTGTTTTATAGTTCGTCTGTCAAAACAAATATCAGTACATCTGTAAGGTAAACACAAATGAATATAAATTCACAGGGATTTACGTGAACGATGCCAACGTAAATGTAAAACCAACTTTACTGCTAGATGTATGATTTTATCTGTTGTATTATCTATTTTGATAGAAGCTTCTGTGTACGAAAAAGTTATTACTGTCTTGATACTGCAAGTTGGTGTTATTCCTTCCTATTATAATAAACAATATTGCGCATGTTTACACAATACGAAAAAACTTAGTCTTAAGAAATTAAATGTTACATTTTTTTTCTAAGATCGAGAAAATTATTCTAAATTTGTCTCAAAATGATTCACCTTAGCGAAACCCCCCGACCCCAGCTTCGTTGCTCTGAATCACTCGAAACTTCTGATGCCCCATCCCTCTCACTCTTTATTCAATACTCATTCGAGAGAAGCTCTCAGAGATAACTAAACTTCAAACTTCAAATTGGAATAGATGACTAAGAGACTGTCAGTGTATTTAAAGACGTCATCGCAAAGGGAATGGTTATACAAGTAAATTGATTCGTAATTGAGTCAACCTGTCCTTTGTTACTTGAAAGTTATAGCAACTTGATACAAGCCAGCGTCATTTTCCTGATTTGGGGTTCCATTACAGATCTGGTTTTGCTTGGAAGACTTGGCCAATTTGCTGTCGTGTCGAGACCTACATTTCACGGATAATGAGAAATTTGAGATGCGAGTCGTGGAGATAAGTGACTAGGCGTTTTAGATGGAGCCAGTTAGGATCAGTCTACTGGTCTATTTTGGCCTGTTAGTTCATTGTATTAGAACAGAACGTTGGAAATTTTCCCATTCTTGATAGCTGCGTTCCTCTCGGCCTGTCAGTCCGATTGCTAGTCCGAGGACCTATAAGAATCAAACTGGATGAAAATTTAAGGAAAAGTTTTGTAAAATTAAATACTGGTTTTATTCGACGTGTAAAAGAGCCCGTATGTGGCTATTTTACTGCATAAATATTTTGATTTTGATTCTACTATTCTACGAATCTATAGTTACTGCAAAAAGCGATCTTTGGAATCATTTTAAAAGTCGTGTATTACATGCATGTCAAGACTGAAAAGCTCGTGCCACAATTAACACACCAGTGTCATTTCCTTGATGAAGCTTCATTAATTATGCATAAGTGAATAATGTGTTTGATACACTATAACAATGACGCCGCATGCGTCTGAGTAATGAAGCGAGAAAATTAAAGGCTCACTAAATGACGCGTTGCAGAATGCAGACGCGGCGCCTGCTCTTCTAAAAGTTGGCAACACTCGGTCCTGAAGTTGCAGAGCTGCCAAAACTGATGTAATTACCTTACACGTAGACCGTAGTTGATTCCTTTCCTGACACACTTGGCTCACATGTGCCAAAAAGCGAACCACATTTAACAACGCCAATATATTTCGTCTCAAGTGAACGAGATAGATTTATTGAATCATTTATCATTAGAACATCCAGAAGATACGAACAAGTACTAACGGGGACGGTAAGAACAAGAATTGCTAATCAGTAAAAGTGAACTTCATGTTGTTCGTTTATGACGTAAACGCAGGTTATTACGTCATTCGTAAATATCAGGGGACAATATCATGGGAAACTCCCACACGAATTGACCTAGTATCATACTGAGCTCTAGGCTTGTACTATGGGTACTAGGTAACCATAAACACACATACTTAAATACCTACAAAGGTACATCCAACGATCCTCTCCAAAATTCTCTATCGCGGCCTCGTTTCTAAATCCACCTCGTTATCTTGATGACTCTTAGACTTTACGACAACCCCGAAGGCCCGCAATGTATTCGCGACACGTAACGTATTTCATTTGCAAATGTGTAAAGCATCCTTGTCAATAAGTAACTACACTATATTAGTTGTCGCGCTCAGTAACATTACCACATCCGTTACAACCTCCCCCAACATCAAAGGACAGTATACGTCGCAAGCGCTTCGCGAATTCTCTACAAACCAAATTAAATTTACAACCCATCAAAATATCTTGAAAAACGACAGCCTAATCACATTCGCGATAAAGTTTAAATTCAAAAGATCTTTTGTGATGCATCAGATTTAGACGTTGCATGTGCAAACTGTTCGATACGGCGTTTGGAGAGTCGCCAGCTCTGTCTCGAATAGTACAACAGGTCGACGACACCGGACACGTCTATGGGAGACTAGCCCAACTGAACCATTGCGTTTTCCAGTGACAAGTTTTTTTCCCTGTAGAGTCCACATCAGCGGGAAAGTCATTTGAGCAACCAATCCAGAACGACATGACGTGCAACAATCGTAAATATATCAATGTGGATAATATTACCTGAAAATAAATACCTTAATAGGGATCACACATTTAAATTCATTTTCAAGACGCTCGAATAGTATGGAAAGACATTATAAAAATGGAGTTTCTGTAACGATTTGCCATAGCTATAATTGCTAAGCGAAAGTAAACTTCCACTAAAGTTTTCCATGATCATAAAAAAAATGCTATCAATTAATCATCATCGCGGACGTGCATCTTGACGTCATAGGATTAATTCTCCAATGAAAACGTCTGCCACGTGGGCGCAGTACATCTACCGCTTGATACGATGCTTTGTGACGGTGGTGTTTGACGCCAGCAATGTACCAAAATAGATGTTCTTGACATTGAATTGCTTTAGGGTGCGGTGCGTGTTCTGGGTACTATCTGATCGCGAATTGAGGTTCAATGCCGCGACCCTGGGCTTTTAAAAGATCAGAATTATCAATACCTTCACCCTAGCATTCCTCTTTCTTACTGGGTTAGCGTTTGATAGATCTATTTTTTACCGAAGTATGAATCAGTCTTTTTTTTTCGTAATAAGACCGTAGATTGGGTTGGGACTAGGTCAATTTGATAGAGATTGTCCCCAATTAGAATAGTGCCACATCATGTCCTAGCCGTGGAGGTCGTAAGAGGCGACTAAGGGAATAAAAGGTTTGTAATACTGTTAGGCGATGGGCTTGCAATGCGACCTATCACTAATAACACCGGTAAACATATCAGCCTAATAAAATTGTGCAAAATATGGTTACAGATCATCAACTTTTTTTTGGATTGTATGTAATTCTGTAGCTCTGCCTACCCCACTCCCCATTATTTCCTGTTTATTAACGAACGTTAACAGAGTACGCAAGGTAAATTATATATTTGGCCAGAACGGAAGCTGTCAACTCGTCACACATATAATAATCGGAATTCGTTATTTTCTTTTTCCTCGTCACGCAAATCTTATAAAGGCTACACGAGAAAGCTTTTCCCAATTATTTACAAACAAAGCAGTCGGAATGCAGTTTTTTTTCTCGAATTTCGAAAGATTGGTTTGAATCAAATTATATTTCAGTGTAAGACGGCCTAGCTAAAGTTTCGCAGGGTAATATTAAAAACTACCTTACTTGCTACAATCTGAACACACTAACAAGGTGTAACAAAAAGCAAGGTTTTAGATCCGAATGCATGTTTTGTTAGTGAATACATATAGGTATAATTTAAATTGACCCGGTGACAATCGCGACACGGTAAGACGAATCTGACACCTCGTTTGTCGAAATCGGGCCATGCGTTCGTCCTCTACGCAGGAACAAAGAAACATACATACATACAGGCCAAAAACAATACCATCCATCTTCGGCAGTCGGGTAAAAATGGCTGCTCGTACAGCTGAGTGGTTTGTTGTATTTTAATTAAACGTACCATGATTGTTGGCGCTGTTGGCTTGCCATAACTTCTGCCAAATTCTCTGGCGCCAGTTGTGCAACGATTGTTCTTCGTCTTGGACTATAAATCTTTGTAAATTACTAATCACGTGAACTATAATGATGAAAATATGGTCAGTGGTGTTCTAAAGAAAAAGATTCGCAATGTAAGAGTAGTTACCGACGCGATGTCCAGAACCCCATGTGAGAAGTGTCACAACGCGGTGAGGTGGAAACGTTTCACTATCCTAACGACGACAGAGACGTACGGTCACGAGCGTTAGTTTGGGACCCATATCAAGAAAAATATGCTTGAAATCGTCAATGTCATTGTCATTAGAGATTTAAATCTCGTGACTGTACGAGTTTGAAGACTATACGCCTACTTTACGCTAATCCAATCCTTCGTTGTTCTGGAATTCGCTCTGACGGTATGCTTGAACACATCATCGGGATCATCTATGTTGAATTAGGAGCGTGCCGAAAATAACTTTGGAATTAGCACTATTTTTAGGATGAATTCCTCACAGGCCCCTCGAGAGAATAGCTAACGTACCTACTGATACAATACGCCAAAAATTGGTAACCTCTCTGCCCGCAATTATTTGAATCAGCCGAGCGCATGTACACTAGAGCAAGCGAGGGTAGTTTCCACATCACCTAGTGGTCCTCGGCACAATAGTGTCGAATGTCTCGTTTTAATTTACGGTTTGCAGTTTCGGTCGTTACGAAAATTTGAGGATTTTTAATACTGGTGTAGGACAAAATCAACCTTTTTAAATATCGAATACGAACCTTTAACGTACCTACATTTCATAGCTTTTTAGGCATTGTACGCGGTAATACTTCGTCACACTATGGCATTGTCGGTCTGTTGAGGATGGTCCAATGTTCATATTTCAATCACAGACAGCAACGTCTTTTCTGTTGACATACTGTCAATAAATACATCATTCTTATTGGTTTTCTAACCTCACTCCTTTTTATTATTGCGCTGCTTAGTTTCCATGAGTTAATGTCAAAATTAAACGCAGACATAAGGGTGCGGCTCAACTGAGGCGGAGATGAGCGGAGCGGAGCGGAGCGGAGCGGAGATGAGCGGAGCGGAGCGGAGCTGTGCCAATATTAACCAATAGAAGGCGCATGCGGTCACGTCGAGCGCGCCTTGCGCACGTTAGTTTAGATTCTATTGGTTAATATTGGCACAGCTCCGCCTCAGTGGAGCCGCAGCCTTACACATAACTACCGTTTTCGCAGACATAAAACGCAAATGTTCATAATTCATAAATATAAGCTCTGTGGCTTACGTTGAGTGCAGTTGTTATAGACTTTATCTTCATGCGCCTCATTTTAGAGAGACTCGTGCCAAGTTTTGCACTCAGAGAACTAGTCCTGTAACAATAATTTCGCTCCCTAAGTTATCCCATAATCGTGCAAAGGAGATGAGCCTGTTTCAAGTAGCGTTTTTCAGCGTAAAGCGTTTGTTTGGTGGCGTTTTATCTTTAATACTTAGGCCCGTATTAATAAACTCGTCTCAGCTGAGATGTCCGTCACAAGATACGTCAAAGTAAACGTCAAACCATAGAACACTCATTCTTGACACATCTCGA
The DNA here is from genome assembly GCA_963966035.1 of Acleris laterana. Lineage (NCBI taxonomy): Eukaryota > Metazoa > Arthropoda > Insecta > Lepidoptera > Tortricidae > Acleris > Acleris laterana. The sequence goes on from OZ014444.1 coordinate 18,840,750, forward strand.
GACGAACATTAGAGTTGAGATTAGTTTATTAATACGGGCTTTAATGTTCATATTTAATTTTGGGAAAGGGCACTGTGTCCGAATTTAAGTCTCATTGGATTGAAATGGAGGACTTGAAAGCGAACGGTTCAAATATAACTTCCATAATAATTGAAACGTACAACAATGAACGCCAAGTCTTGAAAGCTCGTTTTGTTTTGTTTGAATACTTGATAAACTACTTTGGGACATTTGCCCGGCTCTCCTGTCAATGGGTAATTTGACGTTTGAAGATTTCGTAATCAATAAAGTTCTGCCTCATCTCTTTCATGATACGGTTTGTAAATTTAATATACACATTAGCAAAAATAACGGGTCAGAGTGAGTTTTTCATACAAACGAGGCTATTTCGAAGACTTGGTACCCAGCCAGGGGTGGTTTTGAGTGAGGTTCGATGGTGGATACTACCGAGGTTCAATAGAGGAGGTCAAAATTTCTTAAGATACCTAACTGATCGCACAATCAGTTAACACCACAGTGAGAGAGTTTTGGGTGAGCATTTGGATTTCCTTACGTTTTATTGTCATTTTAGATGTTTTTCTGAACATGCACAATTCCGGCGTTAGCCGCAGATTCAATCAGTTGGATGTCCTAGGCACTCTGGAAGTAACAAGGCTTCGAAATAGCATCTTAAGTGTGAAAAACGCACTCTGACCCGTTTTTTTGCTCTTGAGTGTACTTGTGCATCTGTCACGTTCTGTCAATCTGTAAATACCACCTCTCGTAATATAACATGCAAGCATTACGGTATACTTCCTTTATTCAGGTAGACGTTACAATACGAGGGCTGCTACTTATGTAACCGGAATAGAAAAAATAAACAAACGTACATGGCTAAATATGGTTTTATTGTTTTTCGAAGTATTCTCCGTGATAATCGATGCACTTTTGCATACGTTGAAACCAATTTATAAAGCACTTTTTCCACTCTGACTGAGGTATCTCCAAAACGTGCTGTCTGAACGCGTCGACGGCATCTTCACGGGTCGAAAATCGTTGACCACGTAATTTATTCTTTACATTTGGAAATAAATAGAAATCATTGGGTGCCAAATCAGGGCTGTAAGGTGGATGACCCGTTAATTCTATATTTTGACCTTCCAAAAATCGAGTCGTTTCACGTGATGTATGACAGCTGGCGTTATCATGGTGCAGAATGATTCTCCGTCGCTGGTTGTTTTTCCGTATTTTTTCAAATACTTCCGGCAAACAAATGGTCGTGTACCACTCCGAATTAACCGTTTTACGATTCTCTAGGGGCACTGTAGCCACATGGCCATTAATACCAAAAAAGCAGGCCACCATTTGCTTCAAGGTGCTTTTTGCACGAGTTACTTTCGTAGGGTTCGGCTCATTTTGAAACACCCACACCGTTGATTGTTGTTTAGTTTCGGGATCATACGCATAGATCCAGGATTCGTCACCTGTGTAGATATTATAAACAGCTTTTGAGTCACCACGGTTATATTTTTTCAACATTTCCTTGCACCATTCGACGCGAGCCTCTTTTTGATCCTTAGTTAAGTTGTGCGGGATCCAACGCGAACAAATTTTTTTCACAGCTAAGTGTTCATGTAATATCTTATTAATGCTCGTCATACATATGCCTATAGTCGCCTCTATCTCGCGATACGTAACATGACGGTCATGCATTATAAGTTTTCGCACAGCTTCAATATTTTGTGGTACAACGACCGATTTCGGGCGACCATCCTTAACTTCGTCCCTGAGCATACTACGTCCACGATTGAACTCACTAAACCAGTGATACACAGTAGTTTTGGATGGAGCTTCATCACCAAAAGTCGAAGTTAGTTGATCTATGCACTGTTGTTGCGTTAAACCACGCCGAAAATCGTAATAAATCATAGCACGAATATTTTCACGAGTGAGTTCCATTCTTGCAGCGAGATTAAAATTTAAACCCGCCAAAAACAAAAGACTAGCGTACATAAGAAAAAAAATATATAGCGGCCAGTATTAAAAAAAGTTCAAATTTTACCATGGAGGTCAGATATAGCGTTTAAAAATGTTGGAATCCTGGATTCCGGTTACCTAAGTAGCAGCCCTCGTATATTATATATGAAGTATTATGTCGTTCATTGAATACAAAACGGACACATTTCAAAATGAGTCAGTGTTGCATTTTAAAATTAGAAGCTGTTCGTATAAGATTTTTAATGCAAGAGCAAATTATTTTGGATTGTGTCAGTTTTGTATTCAATGAGCAATGTATATGTATATGTTATGTCAACTCATTTACCCGACTTCAAAGCCGGTTAAGCATTCGTATAAGTTAAAATTAGTTTGCGCAGCTGTGCCAACTTTGCGTTATGTCATGAGTAATATACACGAAGACTTGGTTATCAAATCCAAGTTAATCTCATACATATGTTAAACAATCACCATTTAGACCTTTGTACTTTTACTGCCGTACTCAGACACGTCAATTAAATTTAATGCTAGATTAAAGTTGCTGCTGTCACATTGTTTGCTATAGCAATAGAATAAGACTTTGACGTCGCTGATTGCGGCAGTTAGAAAAGAGATTTCCTACCAAGTTAATCCTTCGTTACTCCAATTAATATTTCTTTCTCTCACTTGATTGAGTACAACTTGATGAACTAAATACAGACAGAATTTGGGTGTTGTTATCCCGACCTTCACTTATTATTATTTATTTTATAGGTCGCTCATTTATTGTGGGAAGGATAGCATAGTATTGGATATCTGTTCTTGTTTTGTCTACAGAGTAAGGATGTGCGATTCATGGATACGCAGTGGTACATTTTTAGTATGAAAATAGAAGTCATATTTACTTTAAAAGGAACTACAGAGAAAAGATATCTGTTATTTAGATTTCTAATCTCTAATTTTAAAATTCTGAGTGACTCAGTGAGAGTTGATGTCAAAGTCTATACTATGTCGAGGATTGCTAAAGCAAACTAGCAGACGGAATTGTAACTGCACTCTAATATGCTCATTATGACATTGTTTCATTATGTCTTTTGAATTTGACAGATAGGGACAAAGAACGCTTGAATTAAAATAGATTTATTGTGCGTTTATAAATACGAAGGCTAGTCTATAGTTACTCATAATTAACGTGGATACCTACAGCTAAAGTCATAATAGGTAGTAGATACTGATTCGTCTCAGTATTTCTCAAATACTCAGTAATTTTATCGAGTGTGAAAGGAAACTTGTAATAGAAAGCCTGTCATATAAATACTCCGCCGGCAATCATAAAGTATCGTCGTCTAGCAATTTGTATCTCGAGACTCGAGAGATCTCTTTGAAAGTATCGCGTGTCTTATATTTATTTATACTAGGCGAAAACATGTTACAAGTTAGATTAATGTTTAAACATAGGTAAATATAGTTAGTTATAGGATAGGTACAGTCAACCAATTTGATTTCTAGGCCACTTTCGACTATGTCAAAGTGACGTAATCAATCATAACGTCGGAGATTTTCTTATGATTTCATTTACAGTGACCAGCCAAGTTTGACATAGTCCAAAGTGGTTTAGGAATCAATTTCCTAGTACCTACTTATACGTATATAGTTTATTGAGTATTATTTGCACATACACTAGACCGAATGAATTGATATAAACATTGGAACACTAGCAGAAGTCCCTTTGTGCTTATAAATAGCTTTTAATCAGTCAGGATGCAGGGGCACGTATGTACTGTTGTAGCTATTACACCGTGTCTAAATGAATCTGGACAAAATCCTATAACAAGCTACATAAATAAAAGTAATAAAGCATATTTTCATTTAAATCGTATATTGGAATAAAAAACAGAAAGGGCATTGGGCTTTGTTTAAAGAATTATTGTCTTTTTTTTTTCAGCGGCCATGGATGATTTTTACATAGTTATTAAGAGGAAATACACATAGATATATATAATTTAAGGCGTTAAATAATATCGGAGGCGAGATATTTAAGATTTAATTGTTCAGTTTTTGGTACTAAAAGTACGACTAGGTAAGAATATTAAATATCTCGGCTCCGATGCACTTAAGAGTATTACATTACATAACAAAACATGTTTTTTTTTTTATTTTTCTATCATAATTTACCACTTTTACTAATGGCCGCTCACCTTGAAAATGTATGACTTTTACAAAATGACAACACTTTTACCCAAACCCCTTTGCTTATAACTTGGAGAACTATCAAACGCACGCTTTAATATGAGTAGGTATCAATTTTGTGTTCTGTAACTTGTTCAACAAAGTTTGTTCTTGGCCTTGCGTTTACTATAACCCATAAATGACTACGCTCCATTTAAAAAAAAACTTGAATTCTTAGTTGACTGGACAGCATTATTTAATGTACGGTTTTGACCTGCAAACCGCGGCCGCTAACCGCAAGCGATATCACGTATCTACAGTTACCAAAGAGTTGGTGTTAGGTAATATAGTTCGCTATATAATTCTAGACAACCTTTTTAGAAATTAGAGCCAACATCTCTGCTACACAAGACACCCTTTGAGACGTTAAGGACAAATACAATTCTAATAACTACTGAATCTAGGCCTTCCCCAAAAATCGCTACAATGTTTAGTCCTGTGCTGTTCGCATCGACGACGTCCTCATCAGATCATCACCTTGATGGCTTAACCATGCGTTGACAGTCGCATTCCTAAATTTTTTGATGTACTCGTACATTCACTTGTTAAAGATAAAGTTATTTATTCAGTAAGTAGGCTGCACGTCAAAAATCTACCAGCGCTTCCCAAGATAATGGCTGAGTCGAAGTGCAAAAAACTCAATAGAATATCAGTTCTATCAGATAGAAGATCAGGTCAGAAATTCTTAAAACTGAATTCATGCGAAATGCCGTGGTCACATTGTAACAAGAAAAAAATCGCCATATAATTTTAAATGAAACCGTGTCAGGTAATAAAAGCAAATTCATTATATCTCAGCTCGTTAATTAACCCGTTTCACACAAATAAATTGTTTAATTACCGCTAATGTTGTTCAGGAAATTATATTTAATGGCCACGGCGAAAGGATTCAGAATCCTTTTTTCCCCGTTCATTGTCCTTGCCTATTAGAAATAAGGCGGTAATATTCACCTTGGTTTTTAATGAGGATTTATTTTGCTCTTTTTATAGCTCAGAGCTAATGCAGGAGTTGTGCTTTTAAGTGGAAATAAATAAAATTCTGCTGGGTTTGACGAGCTAGCTGTGTCAAGTTTGCGAAAAGATAGATTGCACGCAACGGTTGACGTAACGTAGGACTAGTGGCATATTGTGGCGAACTGGCGATCCTCTTACGTCTCTTTTAGTTACGGTGATGATGATGATGATGGCGATATTTGCAATGTTTACAATGTTCATAATAAATTATCGAAACCCGCCTTGGCTGCGACACGTGTAAAGCGTGAACCCAACAGAGCGAGCATGCCTTTACAACCGACAGATGGTTATTTTCATCGTCACTATCGGTCGCTGCTCGTGGCTGATAATTACGATAACCCTTACTATTTATAAATTTATTGAATAGCTTTTGTTTTATTTATAGACCGCTTACATAGCCATTATATACTGATAATCTAGTAAGGCTTTTGTTGATCTATTCGTACATAATTGAGTTGACTCTACTGAGAAGAGTAGATTAGTTCTGTTTTAGAGATGTATTCAAATGTTTTGATGATCCTGCCAATGCCGTTAGGCAAGTATTTACACCCTTGGTTCTTTTGCTACCCTGGTACCCCGACTGTTACGCCCTACCTATTTCCTCTCCTTCATTTGTGTCAAAAGGAAAAAAGACAGCGTAAACCGTGTAGTTGCTTACTAGAAATCTGTGCCTCCTGTGACAAGTGATACAACTCGAAAAACACGATTTTTCAGGAGAGCGAAAACAAGTTTAAAAAAATTACTGCTTCTAAACGAAAAGATTTTTTTGAACATTGCTACCGATTTTGATAACATATAATATCACTTTATTAACTGGTTTGACAAAAATAATGATACAAGTTATAGATTTTGAGATATTCAAAGAAACGTCCATAATGTATCATTTTACATTTCAGATTGATTTATTTAACCCGTGTAAGATGATACAACTCGAATTGTATTATTTAACACAAAAAAGTGTAATCAAGGAGCTCTGGTGATGACTGATACAACTTTTTTTTGAAACCTACATTTTTCTCTTATTTCTTGAGTTAGAGGCTTAACCTGTATACACAAGTTGTAGGGAATTGAATTAGTAATATTTCTTAAAACAAACGAACATAATATCTGTGCCTCCTGTGACAAGTGATACAACTTGAGTTGTAGCAGTTAACGTGTTCTTTCATGAAACAACTTAAAAAAAAATAACGCATCGTTTGCTCCAACTCCCGTGTTTCTAGGCCTTCTAGTTTTTAAGATACTTTCGTGTAAAATGATACAATTGACCCTTTTTTTTCCATTTTCCGTGTTTAATGATATTTCTCTAGTTAAAGCACTTCAAAAAACCATAATTATATTTTTTTTTTCGTGCCTCATAATATATCTAAAAATGTATTATTAATCACGGTTTTTATGCCTTTAAAAATGTCTGTGTCTTTTGATATAACTCGAGTTATATCATTTGACACCAGAGTTTTGCGTATTTTGAAAGATACAACTTGAGTTAGATCAAAAATTAAACCTATATTTGCTTCACTTGGTATGTGTTCATTGATACAACTCGAGTTATATCAAATGTCTTCAAATATTTCCTAATCTTTGCAAATGTATAAGTCAGTTGTATCAAAAATGTGAGAATATTACGACCATTTAGAACCTATAAAGTTTGGTGCACAGTGATACAATTACTATAAAATAATAAAATAAGCATACGGGGACAATCTCACACCAACTGACCTAGTCCCAAACTAAGCTCTAGGCTTATACTTTGGGTACTAGACAACGATATATTAATACTTAAATAGAGAAATATATCTTAAATATATATCTAAACAAATTTATTGATACTTACCATAGAACCGTGTCATAAAAAAGTGTAATATGTAAATCGTAAGGTCTTCATATATTACTTTGTTGTGACAGAGTGTTGTAAAGGTTAAGAATAAAATAGTTTATCTTTAATAGTTATGCAAAAAGAGACCAATAATAAATATCCGGTTTCGAGATATAGCCGTTGTTAGGTAAAAATAATAATTTATTACTTTCAAGTATGTTTTCTTAAACATAAATAACCCAAATTGATAGAACATAGTATGATGTACTTTATTAAGCACATTTTATACAAATTAACTGGAGTATTCGTAGGTTTTTAAAAAAAACAATGTAGTAGGACGTTTTCTATGCAACTAATATTTGCTATATTGCTGTCGATCGTAATTCAATGAAAGCGACCATTTTTATGCTGATTTATGCTGATTACAATATTGCATTCTTTTGGTTTTTGGAGTACCTATTCGTAGGCTATAGAACTAATATTTGATATTCTGCTTTCGATCGTAATTCAATGAAAGCGACTATTTTTTTAGCTGACTTATGCTGATTACAAAATCGCATTCTTGTTTTTTGGAGTATTCATAGGTTTTTTTAAAAAACAATGTTGATGGACGTTTTATTTAGAACTAATATTTGCTATCCTACTTTCGATCGTAATTTTAATGAAAGCGACCATTTCTTTAACCGACTTAACTGATTACAATATTGCATTCTAGTATTTTTATAAAGAGAGCCATAATGCTATTACTCTAGTTGTCTCATGCTCATTATAAATACAAGATGGTAGTATTTATTTAGAAAGAGCTATATGCTGATTGTAATAAGTAAAACACTAATTTAAATTCTTTTTATTTTATCAATGGTTATAAAAACATCACTGCGAATACTACCAAACATGAGGTAAAACGAAAAACAAAAATTGCTCAATGCGACTATCTGCCTAGTCGTTGTAAGTAGATTACTTACGTAAATGTGCTCACTTGATAAGTACATTTGTTTGTATTCCGACTAATCGACTAATAGTAGATTGGCTGTGTTCTGCAGATTAAAAATATCATCTTTTAACGGAGAAAATAGACTAAATCAAGTACTTTGGCGGCTTTCGACATTATAGAACCCACATATCGTAATTGGCGGTTTTATACATAATGGTATAAATTCAATGAATTGACGTGGTAAAATAAGTCACTTTCAACATAACTAAGGTTAAAAATTCTAATTAACGATGGCATAGCTAACTCATTTTCCGGAAAAAATAGTCTGGTCTCTGTTTCTACATAACTATGGTCATAGTGTCTCTACGTCATCGAGGGTGGGAGCGCACGCTCGCTGTGTCGCCATGAACCGACGCGTAAGTATGATTTCTATTGTAGGTAACTTAATGTTAATATCCTTTAATGGTTGCGATATAATTATTATGATCTACATGTGTGCCGCTAACTAGTTATTTGTGTAAAATATTATGACAGAAGATAAAAACGGTAAAAATCTCTCGACGGAGAGAAATAGGTATTTACCAACCAACGTGTTTTATTTTGTGAAGTGGCAGGTTAGTAAATGCTACTGTTCTGTGGTGACTTAAATTATTGTATCAAACTCAGTATGAAATTCAGGTGGACCATGCGTTATGTCACTTAACTCCCTACTCGTACTTCCTACTTCGACTGACGGCGAGCTTAATTTAAATTACTTTATTTCTAATCTAGCTGAGGTTTAGTTATCATTATTTTCATGTTTTGTAGGTGATTATTGTGAATTATTATTAATTTGATTTGTTGTGTAGGTCTATATAGTTTTTATTTTGAATGACAATATGCACAGTTTAATTTACCTACCTGTATGGTTACAACATCGTAATGTTGCTTTGAAATTAAAGAATGTAAGTTAATTTGTTTACTCAGTGATTTAATGTCATCATGTTTAGTACAAAGATATCATGATTATTATTGTTATTATTTATTATTTGTTTAAATCAATTACTTACTTGTATTATTTGACACAAGTTTATTCGTAATCAGACCCAAGAATAACTCGATATGTAACATTAGTCACGGTTTAAATTACGTTTTAATTTTGTGATAAATGATGCAACTCACTAAAATTCCTTATATTATGTTCGTTTGTTTTAAGAAATATTACTAATTCAATTCCCTACAACTTGTGTATACAGGTTAAGCCTCTAACTCAAGAAATAAGAGAAAAATGTAGGTTTCAAAAAAAAGTTGTATCAGTCATCACCAGAGCTCCTTGATTACACTTTTTTGTGTTAAATAATACAATTCGAGTTGTATCATCTTACACGGGTTAAATAAATCAATCTGAAATGTAAAATGATACATTATGGACGTTTCTTTGAATATCTCAAAATCTATAACTTGTATCATTATTTTTGTCAAACCAGTTAATAAAGTGATATTATATGTTATCAAAATCGGTAGCAATGTTCAAAAAAATCTTTTCGTTTAGAAGCAGTAATTTTTTTAAACTTGTTTTCGCTCTCCTGAAAAATCGTGTTTTTCGAGTTGTATCACTTGTCACAGGAGGCACAGATTTAACCTATAATTAATGATAGAAGAAGTTGATGAAAATGCCTGCCGGGCGCCCCTCCCTTGGACCCCTCCGTCGTCGTACCCCCCGCGCCCCTATACAACGTGAGGACTTATTTAAGCGGTCTACCTATAACTACGATTCATATTTTGTAAATAATACCCTAAAATTGGTTTGCCAAAATACATTAAAATAAGACATCTAAAAACATCTTTTATGATGTTACAAGTACTATTATTGTAACGTTTG